>JAODUE010021806.1:0-23671 GCA_027564755.1 Amblyopsis hoosieri | reverse complement strand
TTACTCCCGCACTAGCCTGTGTGGGGTAGCATGTGGAAGCGTCTACATCCAAGCGTACCTAGGACAGTCGTCTTCATCATCATCAGAAGCTGGCTCCTCCTCCTCTTCCTCTTCAGTCACCCTGCATCTCATCTGGTAGACCGACATGCTGGGATGCTCGATCAGAAGGTCCTCAAGGGGACCCGCCTCTGGAGCTGACAGCAGAACGTTCTCTGCAAGGAACACGCGTACAGCAGAACAACCAGTTCAATCAGCCTTGTTGTGATGCCATTCTGATTCCGCGAGCTCCAGTTTGACTTTACCGCGAGATACCAGTCTACTCTCTGGGAGGCCTGGTATCGTTGAGTCCAAACAACCATTGGTCCTGACCAATCAGCATCGTACTGGCAGCTACAGGGCATAGTTTGGGTGTGACGTTAACCGACTGTGATGGACAATAACCATCAGTTCATCCAATCGCCTGCCAAGTATGTTTTGAAAGTGCCCGCCCTTTTCTAAACAGTAAACGGGCGACTTCCCAGATGGTCGTGTGTGACAAACCATCAGGTGAGCAGCATCATAATCTGCTCCTGAAAGGACATTTTCTTTATGACCATATGAGTTAAACATATCTAACACTTCTTTGTCAAATTCTGTTATGTCCTCAAAACAAGTGGTGCAGACCCCCCCCCCATCACCACTCTCTGGTTTACTTTCTCACCTGGGATATTGACAATGACCCATCCTCCATCCTCAAACTCCATCAGCTCCTCATAGTCGTCAGCTGCCTCAAAAGCATCGTTGGAGTTCCCGAGGAGATGAGAAAGGAACTTTCCAAACATCTTTTTACCTAACAACAGAACTGTGAAAAGACAAAAAAGGAATGCAGAAGAATAGGGAAATAGCATTCAGTTGTGTTGGGGTTGAAACCACCCAGTACCCCATAAAGGAAAATCCTTGTATTGTAAAGAAGTAATTGTTCAAAACGGTCTCTTTTGGAAACAAAAAATAATTTACGCCACACGTTCACGGTAGTTTAATTAAGAGCCTCTTTACAAGTATCTACATTACGGAATACATAAACGTTTGGGTCAAGACGCTTGCTTGCTGCAGAAAGCAAACTTTAAAATGTAAATAGCGCCCTCGTGTGGTCATTCCGGAGACCTGAAAATTGGCATTGGCATTGGGCCTGTCAATACTGTCAGGAGGCAGGCAGGCTGCGTGACTGCATTTAGCACTTGGTGTCCAGAGTCCACTAACTTCCATTACATCAGAGAAACCAGAGCACAAACAGTGCTCTTCGTGAAGCCAGTCTGGTGCTGCTGGAATCACCAAGAACCTTCGGGAACATTATGTAATCTGGGAAACCTGTTCAGTAGTTTGCAGGACCGCAGATTCTATCTATATAGTCTACATTAAGTCTGATGACTCAGTGACCTCATACCACAGCTGAGTGACCTTTTGTCCCAAGATGAAAACCAAAGTCTGGTCAGAGGGGAGCACAATGTACAAGATAGTTAGGCAGCATAAACGGACCCCTGCTAAATTAATAGGATAAATATATAACCCATATAGCCTCATCTTTATTGGTGTGGTGGTCACACAGGTAGGCTAATGTTTAAACTAGCTATTTTACAATGTATCTAATTGTATAATATGTTATGTAATATATAATGTATACATCAATATTTATAAATAGGTCCATATCATAAAAGTCTTCATTAGCTCAAGTAAAGAGAAACAAATGAGATGATACAGTAAAGGTCGTGTTTTTCCCGCACAGCTCAAACTTGTCTGTATCTGAAGGCTATAGTCAATAGTGTTAAAACATCTCTGCAAGTTATATGCTCTAATAGACAATAAAGCTTTACAGTCTACCGGTACTGTGAACAGAACAATATGAACTGCTGCTGTCTTACCGTTGGAAATTACACCCGTCTCAAATATTTTGGTATTCAAATAATAAAGGCTAAAACAGAGAATATAGCCTTCTATTCAAAAGCTAGACAATTGCGAGAACAATAGACAAGAACAGCCTATAACAAAAGATCGGCGACCGTCGCAAATGCACTGAATGCCGTACTTCGTATATTGTGCCTTACCTGCTAAAAATGTATCCTCAAGTCCAAACGCGTTAGAACGGACCAGGTTATGAAGCAGTTTTGAAGGTTTGTTTTGATCTCAGACTTGTTTATCTCCCAGAGTCGCTCCCCGGGTACATGCGTCACATGATGATCCCGCCCAGTGGGGCGGGGCCACTTCTACCAGCTGTTCGTGGTCACGTGTTGTTCTAGCGAGCAATGCCGGTGCCGCAGGGGGCGGGGCGGGGGGGGGGGGGAAGGGGGGTCGGGACCCCTTTGGCGTTTCCATATGTTTAGGATCATTAACGTTCAGCAGACGAGCTGTGGTTTGAAAAGCGTTCACAACATGGCTGACAACAACACGATTGCTTGTGCTGTAAAGACTGTGTTGCAGCTGTACAGATGCACTCCAGTATACAAAATACAGTTAGCCCAAGTTAGTAACACACAAATTAGTTATGTTCACATTTTGGACTCTTTGGAAGTGTTTGGGTCAAATTGACTCGCTGCAATGGGGTTTAAAATGCACTGCAGAAATAAGAATGTACATAAAAAATCTATGTCTTTACCTCAATTCACAACTATATAAAATAGGTACAGGGGTTAAAAAGAGCTGATGGCTCCTTAGTGCTTGATTTGCAACTGTGTAACATAGTTCTATGGCATGCGTGCATACGCGTGCGTGTGTGTTTGTCTCGGTGTATTCGGGTCAAAGTGGCCCGAAGATTGTATGAAACTGCTACACATGAATGTGTGGGGGTATTGTAACATACTACTACATATATTTTTATTTTACACGTTCTTCACATAAGATAAGCCAATGCCATGGAGGTTCAGGTTGAAATAAGTTATGCTTGAATTATTTTTCTTTTAAATATTGCTACATGTATGTGTAAGTGACAATAAGCACATTACCTTTACTTTTCTTTTATTGAACATTTGAAAAAGGTAAATCTGACCCAAACACCACACAAGGGTTTACAGGAAATCTGTTGACACTGAACCGTATATGGCAGGTCCATCAATAGGTCTAACATCTCTCTCTACTGGCCAGTAAAACATTTTTTTAGCATGTTCATGTGGCATATGTGCACCATGACCTACAGTAGTGCATGTTACGTAGGATAAGGAAAATGTCCACCCTGAAATTGGACATGATTCTCAAAGTCTGAGAGGGATAGCATTGTGTGGTTCGGTCTGCACCACTTGTTTGAGAAAGAAAGAAATGTCTTAGCTATGCTTAACTCACCTGATGGTCATTTAACAACTGACAACAACTACATACTACAGTGGTCATTTCATGCGGGTTCGTCTTTTACACAGGAATCGTGTAATTTAATTAATAGAGTGAGTCGTCGCCAGAAGGTGGCAGTAACGCAAGCTTGAGGATGTCTGAAGTAGAAGAAGAAGGAGTTCTCCAATGACTGCTGACTATGAAGTAGAAGAAGAACAGGAGTTCTCCAATGACTGTGGACCCTCTTGACTGTTTTAGGACCTAACCTCTTCATCTGGGTAATACATTGCATGTAGCCAACGCTGTAGGACAGACGGTAAGAGGTGTTGCTGATTTGATGATTTTTATATCACCCTTTTGTGTTTCAATAATGGAGAAATGAATCCTGACTGGAGATTTAATTTATTTTACTACAGCTCTGTTATACACGAGGGAGCACAATATTAGATCTGAGTCTATTCGGTTCGTAATAATTGGCTAAAATGAACATTCAGAAAAGTAAGTAGGCTACATATGGTGTTGTAGACTATCGCGACTAAAATACTACTAAAATACTAATAATCAAAAAATATTGGAGTAGACTTATTAAGGATGATGCTGTTTTACAAATGTAATAGCCTACTGATTAATGAATAAGTTTGTGACACGGTTGTTGTAAACAAAACATAGTATTAGTTGACATTTTTTAGTTTCTAAACCAAATAAGTAGCCAACACTTTCACTTTTGATATATTGACGTCTGAAAAGTCTGTTGAGTCACCAGTAGGTGGCACCCACGGGCCGACAAATGATCATGTGTTGATCATTAATCAGCAGCAATTTTGCAAAACAATAAGCAGGGGTCTTCTACCATCAAAGTAAAGTAACTAAAGTTTCTGTTCACATTTTTAAGTTAACAGAAAATAATATTTTTTTAATTCCTGTACACAGACATCTCTGTTTTAACAGTTTAACAGTTAATTTTAAATAATGTGACATATTTACACCAACTGTTAACCATATACTGACTTCCACAAGTGTGCCTTTATTTACTTATGTGTTTATTTGTTTTTATTTTTATAAATGTTACTGAATTTATGTTGTTGTTTTTTTTTTTTTTGTGTGTTTTGGAATTAGGCGGCCTCAAAGTTCAAAGCCTGCTCTGCCTTCCCAGTGCTTCAGACTTCACTGCCAGGATGGCTCCACGGATGGATGACATCATGCGTCTGTGTTGTGACGTGTCGGCCAGTCAGCAAATAAGTGTCGCGGTTAAGCATTCTACCAAAGGAGCGATGGTGGCAGGAGGAACTGCGTTTCTAGGGGGGATGCTTGCGGGTCCCGCAGGAATCGCTGTGGGTAAGTCACAGCCTCGTGAAACCATCTTGATCTTGAGAACTCCAATATAATTTCACCCAAGAGTCAGTCTGAAACCCCTCAATTCAAAAGCGTTTGTCATAGGGGCTACTCGATTGTGGGAAAATTCATACGGTAATCACAATAATGTTGGTAGGCCTACATATTAAAATCCAGATTATTTGACATGATTACTCATTGACTTTGGAAATATGTTGCTGTTACTGCAGTTATAAAATAATGAAACTGTGAAAACTGCTTCAACTGTAAACTTTCCCATAATACTTTTCCCATTGATCTTTCTCTCCAGTAGGAGCAATGTTGTGTGTTTTCATTCAGAACAAAACCAAATAAGAGTTTACTTGCAAAACATAATGTGCAAAAAAAAAGTGTTATCTCCATTACATTGTTTTTGTATTGTTAGGAGGCAACATTGAAATCACAATTGAAATTTGATTAATTGCACAGCCCTAGTTTGTCATGAAGGCAATACTAATACATTTCACCCAAACTACCTTATAGGCTACGATTGGACTACCTCTATCTCACCCAATTAGAATGTTTAAAATTAGCCAGAGCGCCTGTTGGAAACCGAAACTTACGACGTACGCTGATGTTGCTATCTTGGTAAACACTTAGCCGTTGATTATTGGCCTGTTTTTCTAATCGGGCAACAAGCGGTTTTGCATTAAGTGGTTCCAGAGCTCGTGAAGCGAAGCTAGGTACAATTCCTTTTACTAGGTAGTTTTTCCATGATTTGCTTAGACACAATTCCTGGAACTACTCACCATTTTTCAAATCTTCACACACAATTTTTTGCAACTCACACACACACACACAACTGTACAAACCTAGAACATCTGGGTCTGATTTTAACTTTGCCCTCAGACAACCCATGCAAGTTGTCCATAACACAGAGACAACATGACTGTTGGTTACACACTGAATGAATTCATTAAAAACACTGCTACCAAAATGTTTAGAATTGAGAAATAAACCCTTGCCAGAGAAAGTTATAATGGTACTTTAATACAGTAAACATTGGTGGTTACTGTAAATGTAAGAATACTATGCTGTTTTGGTTAAAGAAAAAAAAAAAGTGTCTTTGAAATATCCCACTGAAATAAGATGTAAGGAAAAGTCAGGGATGTCATCAGGTCTAGTTTAAGGGCTTTAGCTCCCCAGAAATATGAATACCCCCCCCTTCCCTTTAGTACTTTATGCTGTACTTTTACCAAGTTTGAATTGTTTTTCTCAATTCTAAACATTTTGGTAGCAAGTTTATTCCATAGGATAAACTCCTATAATTTAACATAAATTACAGAAATGCAGAAAAAACATACATGGATATACATGTAACAGTCATGTAGTCTGTTATTGACAGCTTGGGTTTGTTGTCTTGGGGGCAAAGTTAAAATCAGACCCAGAAGTTATAGGTTTGTTTTGTTGATAACAATTGTAAGAAATCCTGAGTCGTCAGGAATTGTCTAAGCACTCAAGAAAAACTGTAATAAGGCCATGTTTGCATTTCCCTATTCACGCCAAAAGGTGGCACCAGCTCCACATGAGCTAACCATATATGTATGGAGCTAACACTAATTCCTGATATGCACTCTCTCTCTCCCCACCAGGTGGAGCAGTGGGCGGTCTGTTGGGGTGTTGGCTGACCACCGGCCAGTTCCGACCTCTGCCGCAGATTCTTCTGGAGCTGCCCCCCGAGGAGCAGCAGAAGCTGTATGCGAACGTTGTGGGCATCGTGGGCAGCCTTGACTGGACCGACGTGGCCCAGCTCGTTGCCCTGGTGATGGGCAACGCCACGCTGCAGCAGCAGGTCACTGCTGCGTTGCTAAGCTACGTCGCCAAGGAGCTGAGGGCCGAAGTGCGCTACGGGGACTGAGCCGCTACCGAGCGCTCTCGGTGGACTTGTTCTCCGTCTCTGCCCTGCGTGGCCATTCATGGGCTGTTAGTTAAATTGGGACACTTGTTTAAGTAATATTTCAGTGTAAATTCAGGTGCCTGAAATTATCTTTTCCATTTTAGCACTTTTACTTGGTAATCATGGTAGTCATAACCTCCCAAATGGGGCAATGTGCGAGGCATAATCAAAGGACAGAAACACAGACACATTTTGCTTAAAGGGGTAGTGTGTAAGATTTTGTATCATTGCAATGTGAGTCATTTCTCCCAAACTTCCCATTTTTTTGGGAAGGGTTTTCCAAAACTTCCAGCTGAAATGTTGTCATTTTGATCCTCTACAAACCTACCTGTGTAAGAATTGAGCAAGATGACAAGGCCTCTTCGGATACAAATTTCTGCTAAAATAAATTATTGCAATTGCTTGCTAATCATCACAAAATTTTGCTATAAAGGGAATAATACTTCCAAGTTTTACATCTTTGTATTTGAGTTCAAATTGTTAGAACATGCACACACACACACAGAGGCAGTCACTTTGTGAGTTTGGTACGAGAACTCTCTTTTGCTTTGCTATCCTCCCCAGTGGCCATATGTTAGGGACTACGCCTTTTATTAATGGAATATTCACAGTGAGTGGCCATGTCTTTATTGTTGTTTAGAAACTTGTCTATTCCCATAGACATAATTTTTATACCCCGGAAAACTTTACATAAGAGATTTAGTCATTATGGATATGTCTGCAGACTGATTACCAGCCTAGGCCCCCTTTGCGTTTTAAGGAGGAGACTTTCCCAGATAACAGGTCTTATTTTAGAAACCTGCAGAACCTGTTTGAGGTTTCATCTGACAGAACTTGTATGACAACTTTTATGTTTTGTTTTTTTTTGCATTTACGGTAATCTGTACAAACAAATGTTTGTACAGATTACCGTAACTAGATAATTCTAGACATTTCAAATGAAGCCCCTCACATTCACTCTAAGTTTAGAGCATAATCAATAGTACTCTCTTTATGTGTGTGCGTGTGCGTGTGTGTGTAAGATATTTAGGAAGACAGAGAAATTGCAAACCAAATGTAGGTAATGGACAAGTGAGCAATGTATAACTTGAACAATGTTTTTCCATCATATGAATTGTAGAAAATAAATGCTTTGTTTCAGTATGTGCTGGGTCATTATTGCCATGGTTACCATACATTATAGGTGATCATCAGGACAAGCATCTTGCTCAAAAACACTTTGTGCAGGGATGCAGACAGTAACAATAGCCTTACATTATTATTGTGAAGAAATACATTTAACAAGATGTGTGCCCAATCTCTTTAAAGCTATAGTAAGCAATTCTGGGGAAAGCTTGTTGATACCTGAACTTTCTCAAAATGTTATGTTGATTGAGTTAGTTTGATCAGGTAGTGGAAATGCCCATGTAAACTGCATTCTTTACATCCTGCCAGCAATGGATGAGATAAAGTTTCTTCGAGCCAGTTCATACTGTGTTCAGCCTTTTGTTTTTGACATGCTTTCAGTTCACTTGTCAACAGTTCAGGTATCACCTAGTTAAGATGTAGGGGTTGCATAGTGTGATTTCACCTGCCTCAAAGGTATAGTAAGTGATTGTAAGATAATACACTTTTGTTCCTGTACTTGATTAAGTTCAAATATAAAAAAATATGCTTTCTCCAGAATGATTAACTTAAATACCAACCTTTATTAAATGTATGGAATAACAAGCTACATTAAATGCAGCTCAAATTACATATTAGTTTAGAATTAATAAAAAACAATGTTTGATAGCATCTACTGTTAATATAATACCAATACAATTAAATGAAATAATGCATGGTTTGCACACTTAAACCATTAAAAATGACCCAAAATGTGTTTAAACATGTTTAATTAATACAGTAACATTATGTATTATACAGTATATAAATAACTCTGTATTGTACAGTGAGCAAGGTGTCTGGTGGTCCCTTAAAAGTGTGAAAGACAGCAAGATTGTATTTTGGTTACATAATCTGAGGACCTCTGGTCAAGTATGGAAGATCTCCTACATGCAGGTGTGTGCATTTTAGTGGGTTGAAATAGATAAGTTGTTTAAGCTATTAGCTACCCAGTAAACACACTTCAGCCAGATACGATTCATGCATTTGATGTCCTATTCTCTATACTCTTCTGAAGTCCATATTAACAAGAATCCAAGCATATACCCCAACCATGTGTGTGTGTATAAGACAAACATTCATTTATAATATTTTATTATTTTGTTAGAAATTGTCTTCTATTTCTGGTTATTTTGATAATGTTATCTTTCTTCAAAGTGTAAAAAAAAAAAAAAAAAAAAAAAAGGGAAGTTACGCTGCAAACGTTTGTTTCTAAATCATCAATGTTGTTTTTTCCACATTTCCTTCCTGTTTTTTGGAAACCTAAGTGTTTAAGAGTATGCATTCAGCCAGATATTTGACACCCACAATCAATCAATCAATAAATACATTTTTATTTAAAGTGCTGAATCACCATGCAACATGATCCCAATACACTTCACTACTGATAATGATTGTAATTGACTGCAAAATGATAGCTAGAGAATATAATGTAATAGTACTGGCTGTAATTTCAATTAAACTCTTTCTGAAACAAAAGGTATGATCGTGCTGCATGACACAAATGTAGACTTCTATACAGTGCATTATTGGTCTACATGTTCTACATTTCAGTAGGATATACTGTATATTTCCTTTTGCAATGTACAGTAATATGAGTATAAAATTACTTTATTTGTCCTTTATTACAAGGTTCTCGTTGAGATTCAAAATATATTTTGCAATAGAGGCCTGGCCCAAAAAAGCAGCATATATAAGTTACAGACATAAATTACAACACAAAGCCACATAACATAAAAATGAAAATGGAAAAAAACATGATTTTTTTTAAATGGAAATAATTTAACATGATTTTTTTTAAATGGCAGTAATTTAACATGATTTGAGAGGCAGTAGGGGTTTAAACACTAACATTCCAGAGCGTCATTGCCAATTTATTTTACCATGGGTTTAAAAGCAGGCAATGGTACCATATATTTAACATATTGAGGCCTGTTCAAAGCTTAAGTGGTGAAAACAGAAAGCAGTTAAGCCTAAATCAGTGCGCACACTAGGTACAGCCATTAAAACAAAGTTGCAATATCGAATAGGCACATTTTTCTTTTCTTTCTGAATGCTAACACACTTACTGATTCTTTAAACACAATTCCTGATTTCGTGAACACTTGTAGCCAATTCATTTACCAAGTGTGCCAAACTTAATGCACATTGTCTGCGTTACACTCAGTTTGAAATGTTACAAAGCACTTATTGAAAAATGACATATTGGTCTCTATTGGTCGTATAACCTTTTCCAATTGCCTGTCTACACTGACAAAGGTGAAAACAGATAGATCCCGAGTTCACTTAAGAACCGGAGAATTGAAGGACAACAATGGACCGTGTAAGGGGAGCAAGAACTACAGAAGACAAGGAGGTAGAAATGTAAAGAGGAGGACGGGGAAGAAGGAAGAGGAGTCAGTAACACTTTTGTTTAGACCATTTTGAGAAAATACTGTAGACAGTAAATTACGTTTTCCTTTTATCCATATTGACAGTGACATATTTGGAATACACATCCATCCTTTGCACATTTGGTTACGTGTGTGTAGACTACAGTACTGTGGAACAAAACATCACAAACTGCTATTCCCTGTTGCACGCAGAAAAAGCAATAGCCACGATTGTTTATCATTTATACCATCAATGTGTTGCAGCTTTGCTTATTCAAATGATGGTGTGTGTGTGTGTGTGTGTGTGTATAAAAGAGACGCAAAAAATACTTTTTAAAAGTGTGAAGAGTTCTACATGAATAATTTGCTTTTGCAATTGAAAGAGGTCTATAGGGTTTTGTTAATTTAATGTTAGTGTTTTGTAAAAATAGCCTATAGTTTCCAACATAGTGTCTATGGACAAATACATCTTATATGTTTTTAAACAAGCTTTTTATTATTATTGTCGTTATTAATTTCTTGATTTGCATATTACTTGAAGTACTGTATCTATGGTACTTTTTGTTTTATTTAATTTATTTGGGTATTGCACCTTTTAATTGTTTTCTGCATTTTCTTTTTTTGACAATGCATTATTCTGTGAAGCACTTTGTGACCTCTGTCTGAGAAAAGTGTCTAAAACATTATCAATCAGAGGAAAAGAAAAAATTATAACTTTCAGTCTACAATAGGGCATGTGAATTGTCATGAAATTACATTTATATGAATATTTAAAATAAATCCCACTCTATCATTAATTATTGATTTTTGCTGGGTACCTTTGTCTGTCATGAACAGTACCTTTTGTGTGGTTTAGTTTCCTTGTTCCAATGTCTTTGAACAAGGCTAAACGTCAGTGGAAATGTACCAGTCTAGTCTGCCATGGCAAGTCACTAATGAAACGGGTTTGCACTTAACAGCAGATTTTGATTTTAAGCAAACAAGTATGTAGACATTGTTTAAAAAGCATTAGTTGACAATACCTAAACCCTTTTTTTGCAAGATTATTTATATTTTAAGTTTTGTATTTATGTTGTTGGCAGTATCCTACTAAATCAGATCATACCTGCAGTTAGATCTGAACACTAACAGATAATCATGGATAAAGCACAATGCCTAATCATATATCATACAGAAAAGCAACACTTGAAATGAGAAAGTTCAGCATTAACATAGGCCTACTGTATAGTCGAAATACAGAAAGAGGCTGACAGCTTTAATTACTGTTGACAAGTGAAAGAGATTGGCCAACAACATTGGCCAACATTTAAGATGTTTCACATCTCATAACTGAAGAAACACTGGCACATTTAAGTGTACATTTTATTAATGCTGATTTGTTTTATAAACAAATACAAGTTTAGAATGCAAAATAAAGTATATACAGTATATACAGACATCACATATATTAAAGTGCAAAAGTGAAAATACTTTTTCTAATGTAGAACTACACAATGCATATGATGGGCTAACATCAAATTAACAAACAGACTTATTGAAGTGTAATAATGGTACATTCCAACATTGGGCTATTCTACAATAAATATTCTACAGTTTAAGCATGATAATCATGCTTTACTACATCAGTTTGGGCCTACTTGTAACATTAGATCGAACACCCCAAAAGGAGAAACATAACTTTCTAAGGAACTAATAATTATTCAGTTTCATAATGTTACATAAGAACATTTTACCAATTCATAATTTTTTGTAGTGAACTGATGGGCCTCAATTAGAACACCTAATAGTCCATCCATCTGCAGGGAGCATGGGCCTCAATTGGGTCCTCAACCTCCTCTTCGAATGTGTCATCTGCAATCTCATCCTCGGAGCTGTTCTTTTCCACGCTGTCCCCTCTCAGACGGGCATCCTTTTGGGCTTCCTCCTCCATGCAAATTAGGCTGGAGTGGCACAGCTTGCAGACGCGCAGAGGTCTGCTGGGATGGATGTGTGCGATCACGGCGCGATACTTGGAGCAGGCGTTGCAGACCACGAAGCCGCACCTCCTGCAGTGGTGTCGCCGGTGGGTCGTGCTGAACCTATCGGAGCAACGCATGCAGATGGCCGAAGCCTGGTCGGGCACCCAGGTCACAGCGAAGTTAGAGCTGGGCGTGAGACAGGCGTCCTTGATCCGGTTGGCTCGGCACTCCTCGATGTGTTTCATCCAGGCCATCTTCTCCTCACTGGAGGAGGCCCCGACGTAGAAGGACTTGCGGGGCGTACGGATCAGCCACTGGTTCTTCATTCTCACACCGTCCTCTAGGTCCTCCAACTGGATATGCTCTGTGTTGACACAAAACAAATACAATTACATATATGAGTACAGTGAAATACTGAGATTAAAGGACATATGTTACTGCAGTCCAGAAACGTGCTGAAGGAAAGTGTTGCTCACCTAATGGGATAATCTGTTGGTTCTTGTACCAGCGTCCATGTAGGACAATGCTGCCGTAAACCAAGATGTCACTGAAGAGGAAGAAGACCTTGGTTTGCGGCCCCCGGCGACCCAGCTTCAACAAACGTCCCTCGCCGACAAGAAGCCTCCCAGGCCCGACCAGGACTTTCCCTGACGGACCGAACAAGCTCTCCACCGCCTGGACACGCTCAAGATTCACCTGGCTAAATGCAAGTTGATCCACCATGTTGCCCTGAGATATTTCACTAATAGAAAACGCTGTTAAATTTTGAAACATAAAAGGTTGTTTACTCCACAGCCGCCTCTCTTGTTAACTCGTTCTGCTTGTGGCACTTGTTGCTCATAAGAAGCAGTACACAAGAGGTTCAATATATAGTCTCTCCAACACCTTGTTTCCTGAAAGCTCAGAGAAAGAAAAGGGGAGTTCCAGATTAACTTTGCAAACAGGTTAAGCAAGACACTGACATCTGAGGCAGAGAGGAACCAACTATTGCTCGGTATTTCCCTTGGAAATTTTGCAGTCAACGCTATATGTTTTTCCTAAGTTCTTAGAGCCTAAACTACAATACGTATTGCATTATGGGACTCTGTATAGTGTAAGTGACGTATACTGTGCGTAAATTAAATGCTGGCAAAGGAATTAGATGCATGGCTGGTCCAAGATCCATTAAGCAATATATTCGATTTAGTCCAGTGTCCTTCTAGAGACAATAGAAACATTTTCTGACTATTCTGGAGTAGCATTGCTGTTATGCAAGCATTATTGCAGAGGTCTTTTAGATTTTTTGGGCCAAAGACCCCTAGGCAGAAATACAGCACAAGGACCCCCTATTGCTATGGTATCAAATATTAAGTTGTCTGGCCACAAATAATGTTTAGGGCAGCCTATATTGTCATGAATAAAAGTATAGAAGTAGGCCACTAACAAGTCCATTAAAATAATTGACAGATTATATGTATACATATACTGTAATATATATGTGAATGAGTCATAAATGTGTGAGGGCATGTGGTAGGTCTTTGTTATGCTTTATTATGTTATGTGGGGGTGGAGCGCACTGCAAATTGTTAGTTAGCAAGATCTTAATCTCATGATACCATTCTATCCTTATGGGTGTGGCTTCTCTGAAGATGACAATGCCCTCAGGGCATGAGGGTCACTGAATGATTTGGGCAGCATGAAAATTATGTTAATCCTTATACAGTATAGCTATAGCCTCTGCAGTCACTAGATCTCAATCAAATGATACACACTGTGGGAGAATTTGGAATGGTTTGTTAAGACAGCGCTCATCAAAACACCAAATGTGGGAATCTGTTTGGAAGAATGTGTTCCATCCATCCAGTACAATATTATCACAATTTTAAACATATTGCAATATTCTGCAATGTATTACTTTTTCCAACTTCAAATTATGTCCCCCAAAGGTTGTTCGTCTCACACACATTGTATTGCTGAAAAATCGTCAAGCTGACTGACATGAACATGTCATAAATACTGTATACACCAAGTTAAATTATCATGCGCAATTTATATAATAAACGAATCGATACAGTATTGCCATGGGAAATATCACGATAGATATGCTGTATTGATCTTTCTCCCACCCCTACCATCCAATGGACTTCTTAAGACCCGGTACTCTAGAGTCTACACCAATGTAACTAGAAACTATTCTAGTTTATGGTAATGGCCCAACTACGAGGGTACTGAGACACTCGTTGCTTTTCCGTTGTCACCATCTGTATCCAAATATTCGGTACGGTATACATTGTATAGGTAAACAATAAAAACATAGAAGTATGCTCCCATGTGAGATTCACAACAGTTCAATGTATTTGGAACGGCTTACTTATATATATTAAGTAATTGTAATTGCCAGTAACACAGGGACATATTTATAAGTTGGCAGAATGCCCAGAGTTTGTGTAGTTCCTTTTCAGATAAAGAAATGACACTTGGTATTAAACCACATTCCACAGGTAGAAAGTTCTGCCAATAGATTTGAATGGGCGACATTTGAATACCGCCTATGAGTAACTGCCGTAGCTGTGGAGTTTCTACTGCAGCCTACTATATAGTTTATTCTAGCGTGTTACTGCAAACCTTGCACTTTAACCTCTACTATGCTGTAAACCTATTCTATTCTCTAATCTAATTTAAATGTATTTTTGCCGGTTTCACAAACATGGATTAATCTTAGTCAAAGACTAAAAGAAAAATGTCATTAAGATCTCAATTGAAAAGTTTTCCTAGTCTAACACTATCCATCTCTGAGAGACCAGGCCTTTGTGTATTCTATTTGAATCTTTTTATATACATTTTATGTAAAGCACATTGTATCTGCCTTGTGTATTAAATGTTCTAGTGTATATTAAGTGCCTTGCCAAATTCTGCTTGATTTATAAAGTGGGTGGGTGGACATGAACACTTCACCTATAATACCATCAAACAAAGCATACAATCAAAGCCGCATTTTCAATCCTAAAACACTAATTAAGTCCCCACAGGCAATTTGTTAGGAAGGGTTAAATAAAAGAAGTTACAGAGCACACATAGACATTCAGGTTTTTCCACAGTAAACATACAGTGACATCATTTGAAAATGTGAGCCGAGAATATGATAGATCACCAATTTAATTGTGCAATCCACCAAAACAAAGGTGAGCTGCCATCTAGTGGACAAGAAAGAATAAATCCATTGGAAATTATACAGTATACTTTTATGGACTATTGAATCATTTGCAACATATTAGAATAGAGAGCTGTTGTCTTAATTTTGATTTGTACTAAAAGATCCTTTCAGATACTTAAGATTTTAAATTGACACCCACTATTGTGATTTAGAAATATTTTTAACACTAATCTGATTACAGTAAAGTTTACAGTCCATGTCTTTGTGAGCGTCAACTGCTGTTTGGGTGACAGTTTGTTTTGTAACACCATACTTTCTCCCACACTGATGTGAACCATAGACTCCAAGAAACTTTTTCAGAGAATAAATGCATAACAATGTGTCTGAAGAGGCTGATTAGAAGAAGTTAGTCCATAATCTCCCCTCATCACCAATATCATCTTCATGGCATGCGCCACAGTCCCAGTGGTGCAGACACACTAGCAAACTGTCCATTATATTCCTGTCACATATTAGCGCTAGCATTAGCAGCAGCTAGGCTTTGACTGCGCTTACACACACACACCCACACCTCTCATAGGTCAATACTTCCTTTGAATTTATACTTCTTGGCCGACCGCTCGCTGGAGCGCTGTTCAAATTGGCTTCCGTAGATGTGAGACACAAAGCCGTTGATTTCCACTTCGAAGACGCTGTTCTTCTTAGGGATTACTGCCAAGCACAAGGGGAGGGAAAATATGTGTTGAGGAGAGGGCAATTACTTAAGAAGCACAGTGCAGTAAACTGCAAATTAAAAAGTATTTAAAACATGTTATTAAGCCTTTAACGAAATTAATAAGAAAAACTTCTGTTGAAAAAATCAAATAGAGAATCTGTTTTGCATTGAATCATTTTACATAAATTCAGTTGACTAACCTTTCAGTTTGTCTTCTTTGGTGATTATTTTAAATATGTGTTTGAACTCCTGAACCAGAATCCCAGTAGTTCCAACATATGATGGGCATTTAGACCTAACAACTGTGGGTAAATTATAACAAAATTTAGATTATGTACAACATTGTTACTGAAGCAAGCTTTATACAAACATATGCTGCAACACCTACCAGTGAGTATGGCACCATGGAAGTCTGCTTTCAAAAGCTTCGCCTGAACACTCATTGGATGGCTTTGAAAGAGATTGAATAATACATGGACATAAGGCAGGGGATGAACAAACTCCCACATGTTAAAAGAAAATCCAATTTCAACCCTGTATCTCACCTCTCTGGTTTCAGACCATTGCATAAGGTAATAATGTACTGCTTCCACAGCTCATGCAGGGGCAGGAAAAGCTCATATCTAGAGTTGTGAACATAACATAATTCACGTTTTGATGCCACACAGAAGTATTATGAAAATAAAGTAAGGAATCCTTAATTGGTTAACAACTAACCTCTGATGCTCAGGCTTAATCTGAAAGAGTTTCAAGATCCTCTTCTCCTTTGCATTGAGCATCTTGGCTTTGTTTGCCCTCTTCCTGGCTCTGGTGATTCTCTTGGACCTCTTGCTTTCTTTTTGTTTGTACTCCAGGATCACAGCTTTGCGGGCAATCACATCGTCCACAGATTCCTGGGTCACAGTTCTCATGCTGTTCACCAAGAAAGCCTGAGTAAACGCCGTTGCTTGACTCTTCGTTTTACACTGCAAAATGAGTGTATGTCGCGTTATGTGTGCTAGCATGATGTTGCTTTATAATAGCTTATATATAGCAGGATAAATTGAAACAGTAGGCTGTATTGATCGACTTTGGGCTGTTAACCAGGGTATAAGGGTTAATACTCACCTCAATACCAAGGATCTGCTCCATATTGTTAGAAAGCGTGGCTCGAACAAGTCTTTCATCTGTAATATTAAGACATTAGACATCGTGTTATAGTAGCCTATTTATCAACTACATGGGATGCGTTGGGTATGCGCTAGAAAGCGACTTATTGAAAGTAGCACATTGTGAAAAATCATGCTCACCTTCCATTATCACGTATTATTGGGAGTATTAAAATACTTGAGGTTGAAAACTGTAAACAGGCAACCAGGTGAGCATGGAGGATTCTTCTTCTTTTCTACGTTCACTGGCGGTTCGCAAACATCTTTAATGTGCATACTGCCACCTGCTGTACAAGAGTTTGTAACTTCATACATAGTACTTATTCTGCCCTTTATTGGACCGAAGTATTGTGTCTAAACAAAACGAATCCCGTTTTTCCACTTCTGACATGCTTATACCGATATGACCGATTATACATGTTTGTATGTTGTAGACTACTGGACGTTATTGAACTTCTTTCAGTTTATTCAATAGAAGGGTGCTGTGACGATACACTAATTTAAATAATAAGCGTAGCTAAGCATGTGATGTCAATGTTACAATATCAAAGTTGGCTACAGAAGATGCCTGACAGTACGCAAAACAGTAGTCTGCTGGTTTTCAAGATTAAATACTAGGCTATACAGCAGACATAATAAAATAGACTACATTCACAACGTTTTCTTAGTAATTTATTTGATGCATAATTATAAATCCAACATGCATTTACATTAATTACACTAAAAGACACACATTTTGATTGATAAAACATTCTCTGGTAATAAATAGCAAACAAAGTGTTCTTCTCCCTTTTTTTCCATTTGAAATCATCTTTCACGATTAGCAATGTATGGCAACTAATTCAGTGCACAAGAACCATTTACTCATTCAATGTTGTAGCCTACAGTGTATTATGCACCATTGCACTGTATCAGTCATTAGTAATATGCTTAATAAGAAAATGTTTGTGCATTAGAAAATAATGGACCAATAAGTAACTAGAAATAATTAAATTGAAATGTGATAGACACATTTGATTGAGGGCTTCAAACATCTTTCTGCCAAGCTTGAGATATAAGGTAGGTCTCACAAGGCTAGATGATTGATAGCAATATTAACAGAAAATGTAATAAAATACTGTCTAAAACAAAGTTGTCTGTGCTTGTGCTTGTATCTTCAACTCAGTTACTTGCTAATACCGGTATCTTAATTATTGCTATTATACATTATTGTCTTGTTTTTTTCTTTAATTTAAGAAAAGAAAATATGTTATTGCTTTGCTTTTTCAAGAATGTGTCATTTGCAGGGTTTTCTTATTATACTCATATTGTTCAACCGAGTAGGCTATCAAAACAAGAATATGAGCTTTCTGATGAGAAAACAGTCTACGAAACCTCCCCTAATACTTGTACTAGCCCCTATAGTACTTGAGATATGCAAATCATAAATATGCAACAATTAAAAAAAAAAAGAACCCCCCCCAAAAAAAACAAACAAAAAAAAACAACAGTAGATTTGCCTGGTCACCTGCCATTGTACAGTAGCAGCACACCACTATAGCTGCTGGTCGTACAATCATATCTCTAGCAGCAAGACAGACAGGAGCTAATGCAGGCTGTAAATCCAAGCTAACAGTAGACATATATACTCTCTATCAAACAACAATGTCCAAAGACGTTTCAGATACGAGACGTGCTGGTAGTGGGGGAGTGTGTGTCACCAGTGCAAATGCAAGTGAGGGTGCTGGTGAAGCTGACAAACAAGTTCTTCTTCTGTTGGCTCCTGGATGTGCTCCCTGGGGAAGCAAGCGGAAGACAGGAAGGTGTTGAGAGAGGGAGGTTGCAAAAAAAAAAGAGACGTCGCTGGTTTAAACCCTGCTAACTCTGCTGAACTGTGTAACCAAGGAGTGTCACTGCTATTCCTAGGCTGGATGTTGTAACAAGTTTATGTTCTCCCATATCTGTTTTAGTGTACTCTGTTTTATTTTGCTTTATTTACTTTAATTTTTCTTTTTCTGGTTGTGTTGTTTTTTCCCCCCCAAAATGTGTGTAACGATGTGCTATCTTGGCCAGGTCTCCGTAAAAAAAAAGAGATTATGACTCTCAAGGGACCTCCTGGTTAAATAAAGGTTCAATAAATACAAATAAAATGACTAACTCCACCAAGTGTCGAGGTGTCCTTAAGCAAGGCACCCAACCCTATACTGCACCCGGTGGTCAGGTGGAGCCTTGCACGGCTGACACCACCATCGGTGTATGAATGTGTGTGTGAATGGGTGAATGTGAGGCTATACTGTACAGTGCTTTTGAGTGGCCGGAAGGTTAGAAAAGCGCTAAATAAATGCAGTCCATATACCATTTACCAAAAAAGGAAATATTGACAGGGGAAAGGAATACATGGAAGATGAAGGTGAGATAAAATAAGATGAAAGTCACTACATGGTCACTAGGGATGAAAAAAATAAGGATTTAAACAAACTAATCAGATTAGAAGAACTGGAGAAAATACCGATATATATATATACACCGAATCGATATAAGCCTAAAAAATTGGGATATGATTTTGGTCGCCCAGCCCTAAACTACAGTAAAATACGGTTTAGTTTATCGGATACCATTCTGTGTCAAACCACAGAGAAACATGGCAAATACTTTTTCACGGCACTGTAAATTGTACATAGGTTATTTAGTAGATAACTCTCTTAAGAGACAGACGTGTTTAAACAACCTACTTAAATATGAGCTGGACAGAGGTCTCATATCTTGTCTTCTCCACTTCTGTAATCGAACAGCTGTGGCTACGGTCCCACTTATAAATGAAATTCTGTGGGAGCACAAGGCATTGCTGGTGAACATTCACTGTGGTTTGTTATAGTGATGGGTCTGTCCCTCTGTCATCCAAACATCCAATCATACAGGGGATTACTGGTGAACATTCACTGTGGTTTTATAGTGATGGGTCTGTCCCTCTGTCATCCATCCAAACATCCAATCACACAAGGGATTACCGGCGAACATTCACTGTGGTTTTTTAGTTCATGTGAATTCACCTCTAAGATGAGCGCCACAAAAAGATTGACCCACATGACAGATGAGGTGAGCCACCAGCACACGAAATACACCTTGGCCCACCTGGGGAGGTAGAGAGGTGATCGTCATCATCATCATCATCATCATCATCAATCATTCTCCTGCACACATACAATGGGTTCTTACTCTGTGGTGTATCTGCTGTAGGCCTCCATGAAGGCCTGCCAATTGTTCACCACCATGACGTTGTAGAGAAGAATGATGGAGGCCTAGCAGAGACAGAGAGAAAGAGAAAGAGAGAGAGAGAGTTGTCAGAGAGAGTCATATAACCATAAAAGTGGTAAAAAACAAGCGACCACTGCAGGAAGCTCATGAAGGTAAAAGAGAATTTAGAAGCGACTCAACGAGAAATGCATTTGTCAATAGCTGAATAGGTCATACGCCAGTCAGTTATCATAAGTAAACACATTCTGTTAGTACAATGACATCAGCAGACGTCATCTGACCTGACTTACTGTAGTTATTAAAGCTACGCATTCTACAATTATAGATATTAGGCAACTGCAAATAGCGCATACACATTAAGAGCTTATAGTGCAAAATTCCCGTTTTTATATAAATGGCGATATTAAGGTCTGAAAATGGCTCTACACGTCATATCCTTTAACAATCGCCCCAGGACCTGGCTGGTTTCCAACAGTACTTCTAGTCCACTCGTGCGTCATCACATAAAAATGTTAATGGTAAGCCCCTCTCTCCGCCCCTCCCCTCCAATTTGAGCATATTTCACAGTTGTGCAGTGGGCGGAGTCAGGCTCAGAGCTGGGGTGCAGTTACACTTTAATAATTACCCCAGGACCTGGCAGGTTTCCAACAGTACTCCTAGTCCGCTCGTGCGTCATCACTTTATATTGTTAACGTTAATGTCAATGCCCCGTAGCAGCAGCGAAGATGTTTGTGTTTAACATTACACATTTACTTACTGCAAAGTCGTCGAAATTGTTGGGCCAGTAGCCCAACTGTTCATAGGTGCCACACTCCATGCTGAAGTTAGAGGTGATATTCTCCAGGGTGGAGTTGGTGATGTCACTGAGAACACACACGCACACACACACACACACACACACATGAAATGGTCAGGAAGGCAAACAACACTACACACTATACTGATACTGTACTGCACCTCATTGGAATTGGTGGCTTAATGGCTCCCTCAAACAACCAGATTCCAAACACAGCATACACATAGTACACCACCTAAAGGCAACCGCCAGTGGAAACAAGACGAGTTAACCATCTTCCAGACCGCATGAATGCATTTCTTTTTCAGTTTCTTTTCTCTCAAATGTCATTCTTGTTAATTCATTATTTTCATAACCATGTCACATATGGTACAAGACGATCTTGACTAGCCTCTCCTTCATAAAATGTAACAAGATGTGTTCTACAAAACGCTAAACCAGCCCCCAAAGAAATAATTATTCTGCACAGCATGTTTGCATCCAATTCCTTCATTCATTCAATACCCAGCACATTCCTGTCCATCCACAATACGCTAACGTTGTAATAATCAACTCACCACCAGTATTCCTGCAAAGGCACGGAGGTTTTTCACCAAGTCCAACAAGGTGCTAGCAACTAGCGACGTGAGCTATAGGAAAAAACAACGCACACGTTGGAACAAAACACCATAAATAGTCACACCTACAGTACTATACTGTAAGCAATAATCAGTGGATATCATCTGGCAGGAATGTTGATTTTGATAGGATTCTACTGTCAAACCCCTCTCAATTCTAAAGCTTAACTGCAATGTTCTGATACAGATTTTCATAATTGTATTATATTGCTAACTAGTAATTTGTGTCTTTCTCCAGTCACTGGTCTTATACTTATATTTCATATAATCAAGTATGCATTCTGTAGTTGTGTTTCTGTGTGTGGAATATGACCACAACTAAATGTGTTAGATTCATCATCACATATACCTTCATTTCTGGAATTATGCGCAGAAAACGGAAGACAATGAGCAAGTTGACTAGGCGTACCAACTCCCACAGAGCAATCTGTCCATGAGTTGAGGGTTCCCTGTCATGTTACAAACACACACATACGCACAATGTTACCAACAACACACACACAGATACGCACAATGTTACCAACACACACATACGCACAATGTTACCAACAACACACACATACGCACAATGTTACCAACAACACACACACATACGCACAATGTCACAAACAACACACAGATACGCACAATGTTACCAACAACACACACACATACGCACAATGTTACCAACAACACACAGATACGCACAATGTTACCAACAACACACACACATACGCACAATGTCACAAACAACACACACACATATGCACAATGTCACAAACAACACACACACATATGCACAATGTCACAAACAACACACACATACGCACAATGTTACCAACAACACAGATACGCACAATGTTACCAACAACACACACAGATACGCACAATGTTACCAACAACACACACACATACGCACAATGTTACCAACAACACACAGATACGCACAATGTTACCAACAACACACACACACATACGCACAATGTTGCCAACAACACACACACAGATACGCACAATGTTGCCAACAACACACACAGATACGCACAATGTTACCAACAACACACACAGATACGCACAATGTTACCAACAACACACACACATACGCAAACAATGTTACCAACAACACACACAGATACGCACAATGTCAAATCGAGGATGCAGAAATCATGTTTTCTGCAAAGCACAATTAACTAATAAATAAATAAATGAATTAATTAATAAACTGTACGTAAATTGTGTACGTTATAGGAAACAGCGACTTACCACTGAGAATATGGAAATGTGTAGGAAGCTAATATAGTGATCTGCAGGGCCTAATGAAGAAAGGTGAAAACAAATGAATATAAAAATTAAATAAGAAAAAGATGAATGACTCATATTTAATTTACGTTCTCTTAAGTAAGAACACTGTAATCGAACAGAGGCGGGCAGGAAGGTGTTACCAGTAGCAGCAAAGTGAGGAGTCCATCAAAGATGTTGCTCTTGTACGAGAGGTATCCTCTCCAGCCAAAGGCAAAGATCTTCAGAGACATCTCCAGCAGGTAGCAGATGATAAAGCAGCAGTTTATCGCCTGAGAGACAAGGAGGACACACGGCAGAGAAACGGAGGTTAGACATTTTCAACGTTCACATGGTTCAGGTAGAGGCAAAACCTATGGCAAAATAGTTGTGCTTGGTGGGCATTATGAATATAAATATACACAGATATATAACTTCATTTCTTGGTGATTAGTAGTCAATAAATTCACAGATTAACATTTAAAATAGAATTTCTGGGGTACTTTTAGTATTTAGGGAACTATAATGAGGCTCCGTTGCTGTGTGTCTATTGGAGTGAACAGAGATGACGAAATTCTCTTTACATGGCTCTGGGTAATAGGCATCAAGTCAATACATTATAACCTACAGTAAGGAAAATCCTTAAACGGCGGCTCATATCTACATTGCCTTCGGTGTTCTGTCTTCTGACTGGAGGCAGGGGGATGGAGGAGTGGTTTGGGGCCCCAAGGTTTTG
>JAODUE010021786.1:0-23678 GCA_027564755.1 Amblyopsis hoosieri | reverse complement strand
CTCTTTCTATTCTCTCTCTCTCTCTCTCTCTCTCTCTCTCTCTCTCTCTCTCTCTCTCTCTCTCTCTCTCTCTCTCTCTCCCCTTAGAACAGTTTCATACATGGCATTCATTATTGCAGTAGAGAAGTCCTAACAGGCTTGGGTGTTATAATACAGCGTGCATTGAAGCCATCACAGCCTGCCCCTGTTAGAAGAGCGGAGAGGAAGAAGAGCGGAGAGGCTGCAGTGCACAGAACTCTCGGGCCTCATGTTGCTTATGAGTCATTTACATTTTAAGTATGACTTACGCAGAAAAACATGTTTAGAATCATTATTTATAAAACCTTCCTTTGACATGGATATATTATCTCTACACAAAGTCTAGATTTGATAGTAAGTGATGTTCCTGCATGTTATGTAGGGTATTGCAATGGGGGACACATATGCGGTGAACATTGCATTAGCAATTTAATAGGAATCATTAGTAAAGGTGCAATGATTGTTTGTTTTGAATTAAACCATTGCTATTCCGGCCTAAACCTTTTAAGGGGAAATCACTGATTCTAAGGAATGTTCAGATGCCATCAGTTATCAATAGATTTTACATTAAAACATCACAGGTTTGGAAGGTACAAAATGGGCTTTTAAAAAACTGCATGAGATCGTTTTTATTATGTTGTGAATATTTCATGAATAAAACGTAAGCACAATGTCAGAAATGACCAGACTACGTTCAAGTACAAACTGAAGAAAATGTTATATAAACGAGGACCCTGGTATTAATCACACTGCTGCCCTGGCCAAATGCCAAGGCATCATTAAACAGCACCATCAACACCAGCTCCTTCAATCATAAACAATGTAATAAATACACAGATATATAACAGATAACAGATCTGTGGATTGTGTGTCTTCTGAAATACGACATGGACAAAGTCCCTGTGGGTCAGTTCCAGTGTCACAGTTTCCGTGTGGGGCAGGGCAGGATGTCTATGGGTCAGATCAGGGCATAAACCATAGTGAAGTCACACAGATCCTGTGTGACTTCACTCCATGTCCCACAAGCCAGTGTAGCTTCACAATGCTGCACAATCAGACAGCGTCCTCAGCAAAATGCTGCTGCAACGCCAACACAGATGATTTTTCATTACTGGGCTGAAGGATGCAATAAAACGTCCTCGCTCTAATATTCCTCGGGTGATAGTGAGTGAGGATTTCAATATGCACGTCAGCCCACTTGAGTTAAACCTTACACGTGTGACAATATGAGGAAAAAAGGATATATTATTTTAACAGTTTTCCTGTGTATGTGTGTGCGTGGGCGTGCTTGTGTGTGTTTATGTGCGGGCTATGTCACATTCAGTAATTTTCCAATAAACTAAGATATCTTCTATTCTCTCTTTAATGTGCTTATACTGTCCAATTAAGCTCTAACCTTTTCTATTAATCTTTAACCAGTGATAATTCAGTGGCTGTGTGTGTGTGTGTGTGTGTGTGTGTGTGTGTGGGCAAGCCAAATGAATGTGCACCACATCCTGGTCATTACAAGGACAGTGAAAATAGGCCTAATGTTAAATAACCTACCTGAATTATCCAGATAAAGATGGTGACGAGCGGCCTCTATGGATATAATCAGGTTTATTTTCAGACATGCTTGGTTGTTGGGCTCTTTTCCTGTGCTGAGCTTGAGCGCCTCTCAGTGGCCAGAATTAACTATTGCAGGCGTATACGTGTAAAAGTTATTTGCACAATATTAAAAAGAATTGTCACTTGAGAGGCTTATAAGGGCCTTAACAGCATACAAATGTATACAATTACATTACAAACTCATAAGGTATCAAATATGTAATTGAACACTAAGCTGGGAGATCAAAGTAGAGTAGTCTATACCGGTACATCGCCTATACTCATCAAATACAATATGAATGCTTTTCTCTTAAGGTACACTCCTGCTTTACATTACAAAACCAATCCCCTTTTTACGCAATACTCCAAACTCAGACTAAACAGGGAGCCAGGAAGGAAATGAAGTTGGCACTATAACACAATTAACAAGATCTGCATTGATAAATTGCCAAACTGGTCAGTAAGTCTGGAGAAGTTGTAGAAGTAAATTTGGGGAAAATGTTTTACAATGACCAGGCCATAACTGAACTGCCTGCTGCTTGGTCAAATAAAGGTAAAATAACAAAACATTTATTGAAATTAAATAAGAAACCTATTACCAGATTATCCATGCTGAAGAACAAGCATTATAGGAGGCCAGTCTGCAAACTATATTTTAATGTATCGCACAAAATTGCACTTTTCTTTATTGAAACAAAAAGACTCAATGTGATAGTAGATTACCGGCCAAGATGTCTGTGTTGCAGCTTGAATATCCTGGTTCCTGAGGAAACAGCGTTTCCTGGTCAATCAAGCAACACACAGAGGGCTTATGATAAGAATGTAATATGACACAACCACACACAAACACAGTTGTCCTTACAAACACTCCACCTCTCCTTCTAGGGGACCTCCCCTGTACCTCACCACAACCATCTCACCACCCTTCTGGCCCTTGTGTGTCCGTCCCGGCACACCGGTATCTTTAAGCCGTGCACCGCCATCCCTCAATATGGACCCTGGCTTTCCCTACCTCCTGCTATTGCTGAGCACCCTGCACTACTGCTGTAAGGACTCAACGCTCATGCCGTTGACGCACTTCAGAATAATGTTGTGATTATTTACTTTTTTTATATAGTTATTTTTCTGCTTTTCTTCAAATACAGGGCAACGTGTGGGGGGTCAGCCATGTAAGTATATGCAAGAATGTTTTTCATTTGATGTATATTTTGCTCTATATAGAGCAGTGGGGTGTGGAGATGCTTTGAGGTGGGCTGTGTTCATTGTCTTAGACCCAGGGGGTGTATTCAAACAGCATATAATACTGGTATGGTATTGTTTGCTTCTCGGTTTTAGTGAGATTTACAGATTAAATGTAATGTGATATAGTGTTCAAATGAGAATAATGTCCTAATTGTATTCTAACTATAGCTTGTTAAGTGGAGTGAGCATTTCAAGTCTCCACTGAAAATCCATTAGCAGAGGAAGTTTTGTAGCTGTTAGGGCAGGACACATTGTTTTTTTGTTCCTGTGAACAGAGAACAGAGACTTGGAGTAAAACACATCTACACAGCTCTCCCAGGGAGGAAGAAAGGTCAGACAGTGTTTGTTGAGGCGTTTTCCTTCCTCCAGAAGCTCGTGCCTACTGTTGAGACAAGATGGACCTGGGCAAGGCTTTCCTCTGAACTTCACTATTATTGTGGAGAGAATAATATACTACACGACCTGACACAATCCCATTATATAAGATACAGTATATATTTGGGAAAATACTAAATTAATCGCACAACAGGTGGTCATGCTTTTTATGCTGTATAACACATCTTCTGTGACAAACTATTTTCAGCATCACCAATCGCCAATTTTCAATTTCAGCATCAAAATACGGGGTCCAAAACACTGCATACAAACGAAAAAACAAAGAGTTTAATAATGAACTGTCTTAAAGACCGACCACAACCACTGTTATCTGTTATCAGACACCATAGCTCCTCACACAATTGGAATATAGCAACTTGGCTATTTACATACTATCCTGGCTTTCAGACAGATTTAGCTTATACTGGTCTCTCTAGCACCACTAACACTAAGAAATGGGTAACTGCACCAGCCATTATTATGTGAGCGGTGGGGGGAAATTTACACCACACGTTTGATGTGATATGTGATATATGATTACAACACCCATGTGCCCGTGTGTCTGTCATACAGTTTACATAATAGACACCGTCAACCTGACAGTCCCCACAGCAGTGAAAACTGGCACGCCAATGAACTTGACCTGCGAAGTCAGCATCAGTCACAACCCTTCTGTCCAGCTGACGCACGCCTTTAAGTTCACCCGCGACGACGTCCCTGTTCACAACATGACCACAGCGGACACTGTAGCTGTGTACATACTCTCCCCGGCCAGGGCAGCCGACTCTGGAACGTACGAGTGTGAAGTCAAGGTCCAGGAAAAGAGTAAAACCAGCTCAGCTAAAACACTCATGGTCACAGGTATGTAGGTCTGAAGGTTACACCTTGCAGACACGGGGAGGAATTCAATTAACTTGCAATGGGAAATGCTTTGGTTTATACCATTTGTTACCATGGATATCCTGTGAAGACTCTTATGACAGATTGCAGTCATTCCAAATACAAATTAACTCTCCTGTTGCAGGCCTGCAGACCCCTGTGCTGAACCTCAGTAACACCCAACCCTTTGAGCTTGAGGAGATTGTAGCTACCTGCAGTGCTCCTGAGGAAAAAGGAGACCTGCGCTTCTCCTTTTACCAGCTACAAAGAAGTGGGGTGTCTGAGGTGATCAAGCAGACAGCAGCCAGAGGGAACTCCTTTCAGACCAAGCTGGTCCTAAGTCAGATCGGGGACACCAACCTGTACTGCGACTATAACCTCCCAATGCTTTCTGCAGCCACACGGTCTAACAACAGCAACAAGGTCCCTGTGCTTGTCAAAGGTGATTAAGGCATAAAAGCCCATTTAGATCTCACGAGCAGACGTGGCTCAATTGCTTTGTCAGGAGTGCGTGGGTAACTGAGTCTTTTGTGTCCACCAGCCTTCTCCATTACCCCTGTCATGAATGTGCTGCCCTCCGCAACAGTCTTCGAAGGAGATGTCATCGACGTGATCTGTAAAGTGATATCTCAACAAGGAAAAATTGATGTTTTTCTCACCAAGGACAAAACTATCCTAAAAAAGGCTACTGGTGCCCTCAACCATCGTTATAAGGTACACGCAGGAGATTCGGGGGAGTTGGTGTGTAAAGCAGAGTGGGGTTCCGTCCAGAAGGAAAGCTATTTGACCATCACAGTCAGAGGCAAGTACCTTCCTGAAGTCAAACTCATGAGCACCGTAAGAATATTGTTCTGGCAAAAAAGTCTATTGTAATGCTATTGCTATTCTTGTGTGTGAACTTAACAGAGCTGTTCAGAAAGCCACGTCTGACAGTAGTGCCAGAAGATGTATTTGAAGGCGAGCATTTCAGCCTGAACTGCTCCATCTCCTATTTTGCTCCTGAGGTCGTCAACATTGAAGCGATGCAGTTTTCCATCTTCAAAAATGGCGTCCAACTGACACGCACGTCCACATACAGTGCCGTTGCAAATGCTTCCGAAAATGGCAATTACACATGTACAGCCATGGCCTATGGTAAAACAGTCACAAAGGAGAGTGTACCAGAAGTGATCATTGCCAGAGGTAGGTTTCCGTGAATAAGCAACATGCGTACATTTAAACATCATGTTAGATTACATAATTTTATATGCTATATGCTTTTTAATTCCTTTAGTTCCAGTGTCTCAGCCAACTCTGAGCGTGTTGACAGGCAGGCTGGTGCTGGGAAAGCCTTTTCGTCTTCGTTGTCACAGCGAGAAAGGCAGTCTGCCAGTCACATACACACTGTATGGCCCCAACAGACAGCCTGTCACCATGGTAGTGAACAAATATGGGGAACGTGCCAACTTCAACACCACAGCCATCTATAAGGACACAGACATCAGGGACTTTCTTTGCCACGCCAACAATCGAGACCGTGCACACCCAATGACCGCCTCCGGGCAGATGCTGCTAAGCACGACGACTATTATAGGTAGTGTATGTCAGACACTGAATCACTATGGCTGATTATAAGTATTAGCCGTGAAAATTATTGGTTTACATGCGTAAATTGTATTACCCACAGAGCCTGTATCCAAGCCAGTGTTGGTCGTAGACCCGAGGGATGTTTCCGAAGGGTGGGACATGAAGCTTGTCTGTTCTGTTCAGAGAGGAACTCCGCCCATTACCTTCACCTGGTACCACAGAGAGAAAAAGGAGCATATTTTTTCAGAGACGGCCCAACAGATGCAAGGGTCCTATGATGTCAAAGGTGTCAGAGACAAGGACAGAGGGGATTATTACTGTATAGGCACCAACCAAGCTGGTGATATCAAGAGGAGCTACACCGTCATGGTCGAAGGTGTGTGTTATACACAGCAATTTTTGCTGTTTTATGGCACTGGGTTGTAAGTTTATACAAAGCTGTATTCTACTTCTATTCTTATTTATTTCAATTCATTTTGTAAGTGCCTTCCCTTCCATTCAAAACCAGCCCTCTCTATCAAGCAATAACTGGACCAATCATCTTTCAGTTCAGTTGAATTTGACCGTAAGAAGTGTTCAAACCCAATGTCTGAAGGGTAAAGGCCAAGGTAGTCCATGTTCCCGCTAATAAATGTTAATAACTGACACCTGTTAGCATCGTTGGAGGAGAAAGGAAGCCTATGAAGGGGCTGTCCATGAATCATACAGTGGGCACTGTTGAATACACTATTGTTTTCTTCTTTCTTCTTTGCTGTGGTGTACATTGTTAATGACATCCCCACAGTTATTTATACTTACATAGTCAGTCTATACATGTTTCACTTCTATTTGTTTGTGGTAGGGAGGTAATCTGTGTAGGAATAAGAGCAAACATGATTATTGTTATCAAGGTATGTATTTCCTTGTATATCTCTACAGTAAAGATGGCAGGCTGGAAGAAAGGTCTTATAGCGGTCGTCTGCCTCCTGCTCATGGTGGCCCTTATCCTGGCGATCCTCATTAAAAAGAGCCTTCTACCATTTAGGAGGAGCAGATCAAGATCGCTGTCTGTGTGAGTAAGCACATCTAACAGCGGGGTTTTGGAGTTGAAGTAATGCGATTTACAAGACGAGTTGCTATGGCAACACCCATCACAGTGCTTCCTGTTCAAATGTGGCGACTGTGTGTTATCATCCACTCCTCCTTAGGAAGTCAGCCGGCACCAAAGTAGAGAGGCTCAGCCTTACCCAGGCAGAGGTCATCCAGGCTGCCAATGGTAACGCTTGCTAAATTGATAGTAAACGTTCCAGTAAAAGCCATTGTTCTGTGTTTCCAGTGTTTAAGCAACAGACCGACTAAACAGAAAAGATTTCTCTCTGTCTACAGTCACACCAAGCGTGATGGGGAAGAGTGTTTGGAGTGAACACATCTCTGGATCTGGTGGGTCCAGTTTAAACCAGTTTGAAATAGCTTGAAATTCACATGCTTATAGTACACTATATTAGAGCAACACGTTAAAAATTAATTACTATTAATTTTAATGGATACCAATTACCCCAGTAAGTCCTGCAACATCCAACATTAAACCCCTTGGATTTGACATTAAGGGAATATACGGTATTAGCACCACAGGAAGTGATGTTCTTTAGGCATCAGGGAGAGAGTTACTATGGCAAAATATGCTCTACTCTTTGTCACCGTTTAAAAACTACATGTATACAGTTACATCAGGAGACATTAGCATATCTGCTGGAAGTCAGCTGAGTGCTGCTGACTTATGCAACAAAATAATACATTATAAAAGTGTTACCTTTGATCATTACCCACACTTACTGAGTGTTGTTGCTGGTGGTTGTACTGCAGATGATGACTCTGATGACCAGCACAGTGTTGGCTCTCCAGAGGAACCAGAGACACAGTACACTGAGGTCCAGATGCAACAAATCGACCCCAGCAAAGGTTAGCCACGTTTATTGAAAATGTACTCTTGTTTTGTTGCATACTAAATTATGAGGAGTTTTTCATATCTTGATATTTGAGTGTTATACTGCACTGTGGGCACAGTGGTCCTCACGAGGCTAACACATAGAATAAAAGAGCAAAAAAACCAAAAACATTCTTTTGATTATTTTGCTTGCTGCATTGACCCCACATTATCTTTGTGAAATGTGCGTTTACGATGCGTTGGCCCCTGTATCCCAGCTCCAGTGAAGAATGGCACAGAGCCAGTGTACAGTGAAGTGCAGACCTCCAAGCCAGGTACAGTTAACATCCTGTTCCTTAGTCACTCATCCTCTTCTTTCGTATACGCTATGTTGCCACAGAGCTCGGCACATTTGCTTGTGTTTAAAAAATGCACCAGGCTCGCTTCTCTAATAAAGACATGCATTGTTATTACAAGCATGTGCTGTATAAGCAACAAGCCCAGTCACCAGGTGTTAACTTCCTGCATTCGTCAAAGGAAACTTCCTGTTCCAACAATGAGAGCCAAATAGGGAGTCTTCAGTGGACTAAGTGAGCGCAATACCCATTGTTTCATGCCCTTGGAAAAATATAGTCACCCATTGTAAAGTCACAGCACATGCCAACAGTTTGGCGACAAATGTCAACGAAGGGAACAAAAAACATGGCATGGATTTGCCTAGCTGTCAAACAATTATTCCTCCTAAGAATGAATTAGTTTATTTGTGTGTGCACTGTGATAAGCTCCCAAAATATCACATGGTTTTGGTGGGCACAGTATAGGGGAGTGAGGGGGAAGTATTCATACTGTTAATATCATCATTTGGTTTTATTATTGCAGGTGTGGCTGAACAAGCTGATGGGGTAAGGAACACACACACACACACACACACACACACACACACACATTTGTGACTTTGTTGTGTCTCTGCTTAGAGGGATCTCCAGAGAGACACTGTAGCTACAATAAACGGAAACCCCCTCTGATATATTTTTTGGGACAAGCCTTATAAAGCACTGTTTTCCTGCTGCTGCTGATACACAACTTTGTTTGTGGCCGTTTTGGATTTGTTTCAACACCAAATGTCAATATGCAGCGACTTCTTAGTACATCAGCCTGTGCAAGGAATTAGTAATAATACATTTGACAGATTGAATGCACATGAATCGTGCTATTACATTTTTCACTCTCTTCATCATTTTCTATTAAGAATCAGTACATTGTCATATTATCTTCTGGTCACTTAAAAATGTATTTTCAACAGGGATCGGTCGAATACGCCCAACTGAATCGTGACAACAATCAACACTCCGACCACTGTAGTCATGGCGACCGCAGTCGGCCGCAGTCCACCACAGTCCAAGTCGACCACATTGATGATATTGATGACATAGATCAACCCAGCTCATCTTTCCCCACACAGCCAGATGGTTCAAACTAGTCAAACAGTCAGAACATTTAAATCCACCTCATTTCACCACCTGGAATGCTTTTACTTTTGTATGGTGACACTTGATAAGGACTTAATAAAAGCTTTCTTTTAATAATAGACGCTCTTTCCTTGATAAGTGCATGTTGTGCCAGTTTTAGGCAGAGGTGACAGATTCTTCATAGGGATGGAGGCCTTTGAAGCCTGCACTGCTGTGACATGAACACTGAGAGAGGACAGAACACACTCACTCCTGTGTGAGGAAAGGAATTCCGATGATCTATCCTGGACTATCCCGAATGGATCCATAAGGGGGCAGCATAATGACAAAGATCACAGTGGAAACGTGTGCTATCTGGCAGTGAGCTCTTCTAATTTGAGAAGGGCTTTCACTGTGTTGTAAGAGATTTACGTCATAACATTTTCACATTCCTTTCTGCAACGTTTACACTAGTACAAAACAGATAGCTACTGACTATATTCCAGCCCTTAGGATATAATGTTAAAGTACCATGAATTACATTTATATTATGTTCCCAAAATGGTACCCTTAAACAACGATAAATACATTTCTTTTTCACATTGTATACCACTAAATCAAACTATAATTTGAGCACATTGAACAATGCCAGGCTTACACAGTTTATAACCACAGCTGTCGACAGTCCAAGTTATAATGAAATACATTTTGACAGGAAGCCAAGTCATTAAGAATGATGAAATGAAAGGACAAATACTGTACACGTGGGAATCCATGAAACCTGACACCAATTAAGCTTTCAACTTGCATCCGAGCAGTCAGACCTATTTGTACAGAGTTACGGGATGAATTATTCACCTAAAATTTGTTATAACATACAGTATGTTTACTCCAGTCATTGAATCAATGTGTATGTGTGTGTGTGTGTGTGTGTGTGCGTGTGGGCGTGCTTGGTGTTCAACCAAATGTGAATGTGTTTACACACTAAATTATGCCAGGCTGTGATACGGTATAGGGATCTTTCCATTTCCTTCTGCCTGGCTAATGTCTAATTTGTCTCTATGAATGGATATGGCACCAGCTCTGTGTTCCTGAATGAAAATCGATTCCAGCCCTTACGATATAACTAAGTCTTGGTTGTCTAGAGTTCTACATTCTGGCATGCCTGGTGCTGCACTGTTGGATTACTAATCACATGACTTGACCAGATTGCTGGCTTTAACGGCACATCTTGAGCACTGATGACGAGACACTCAGGCTCTGATATGTTGTGAAATGACATAAGAGTAAAGTATAATAAAACCACGTGGAATATCTGAACATGTTCTTGGAGTGGATGACATTTCCATCAGAATGTGTCAACCTAGACAACTATTTTACATGTTCTCTGATGCTGGTGAACCTTTATGTCCATAAGAGAGAGATTGTGGTAGAACTATCTGTCCTCTATCTTTTACTGCTTGTATGTTCGTGTCTCCGCCATGAAATCTGATCCAGTCTCTCCTGTGTGGAGTACGAGTGCTCTTTTGCCATTGGCTGCTCTGCTAAAATTGGCTCATTGACCCCTGTGAAATGCATTCTGGGAATATTCTGTCTTCGCTTTAGCCTTATGGGGTTGTGCAGTTTGTAGTCCTCAGATGGACCAATGACGTCATCTTTGAATCTGCAAAGTCTTTGTTTTGCATGTTCATACCAACTTTATCATTGTAGAAGTCAATAGCTTTGCAATGTACTTGCTTTGCGCTTTGCACTGCAAAATAATTATAAATTATAATAAAATTATAGTTGTTTATGTACATTGGCATATTGTATAATTATAGCGGAAGAGATCCACCAATAAGTGAACAGCAGATTATTTGACACTGCCATATACAGTATATTAACCTCTTCACAGAGGGGCAAGAAAAGTCCTGAGCAGTAAATAATATATGGTTCTAAAAGACACCACCATACATGCAATCACTATTAACTGGAAATAATTGAATGAAAAACATTAAACTAAATATTTACTTAATAAAGGGCTTATTAAAGGAGTGGAAGATACAATATAACAATAATAGTTAATAATAGCTACAATAGACAGCTGTAAACGTACCTACAGTCTTTCTTGGCTAAGCACATGACTGCAGCGCTCCTGTTGTTATCCAAACCTCATCTGCAGATTCTATGTATCTTGTATTCTCTCCACCCCAACCTTCACCTGTTACTGGCAGGTGAAGATCTATCAGTGACCACCATGCCCTCCATGTATCTTTATACCCCACAGATACAGTGGAAAAGATAAAAAGCTAGCCCCTTTACAGATTTAGCCATGGGGCTGGCTGGGAAGGGTATACATAACATGGATATTGTGTGAAGGATTTCAAAGGATTAGCACAGAGGGCTTCAATTTGTGGCTGGAATCGGCTTGGTCGCTATGACACCGTGAAAGCAAAGCATTCAGTCAGTCAAGCCTCTGAATAAAAACAGCTGCTCTGTTTTTTTTTTGTGTGAGATGCCTTCACTTTTTAAAGTTGTGTATATATGTGTATGTATTTGTGTAATCATTTTAAACTGTTTAAAAATGGTTTAGGTGAACAGCCTTTAGCATTGTGCAGCATTTAGGGGGCAATGTTTGTGGTTCCCCCACTTTTTGACCCATGACCCCAAAATTAAAGAATAATAGCACTAATAAGAATACTTTCATAACCCTGCTCAATGGACCTCATCCCCAATTTGAGAACCATAAAGGTATCCCAGACAACGTCTGGTGCTCAATGTATGTCCACCTGTTCAACTCTGTCCAGCTTTTAATCGTTTAAGCTCCCATGGAGCAGAGCAATTAAAAGTCCTCATAACCTTGCCACCCTAATGCCAATAGAGCAAGGTGTTGGACACATGCCCTCATCTTAATTGACTACTAACTATGTACTGTTACCTTTCCATGTCCAGACTGAGACATCTGCTCTCGTTATACACCCAAGCATTTACAAATTAATTGTCTCCACACAGCTTTCAAACTTCACCCATCTCTTCCATGATTGTGGGCCCGTATTGGGTACTCACAAAGCCAAAATGAGGCTGCTTGCACCCCTCTGGGTTAGGTTAGTAACCTGCTTGTGCTCAGTTCTGGACAGCTGATACGCCTGTTTACTGCTGTTGCCTTCCAGCATTCCTCATACCTGGTCAATGTCAGTGCTATGGTAGGGGCACGTTTTTAGCACATAATGTTTTTCCTTGTTTTACACAGGGAAGTTGGATGACACACAAAGTTGAACTTTCTGATGTTTTTATTTTATTTTTTGGTTTGCATAAGGCCACTGCTGTTAGGATATTAAGGTGCCACGTGTATGTTTGAATTTTGTTGTTGTCACTGGTGTCCATCTCTTTTAAGGTACACCCTGGTTAGAGGTGCTTTATTATTATTTCCTCGCCAAGATAGGATGGGTATATGATGTGGTCTCATGAAATCCACCATTTACAACTCACACATTTTCTAAAAATAACCCTTTCATTAAAATAACCTTTAAAGAGATTCACATGCAGTTGCTTCCCAATGTGCACAGTGTTCAACCACCATTATTATTATCTCTACAAGTGAAAGAGCAGTGAGATTCAAAGGAAGACAGAGGAAAAATAATGTCACGGTGTTGTATAATATTCCAAAGACTGCATGGCACAGATGTTTCTGTTGTGTTCGAATTCTTGATAGAGCCTTTCACTGCATTCTGTAATTATATTGTTAAGCACTTTTTTTTTTAAATGGCACTGATACAATAAATAAACATTCACATTTTTTTTTTAAATGATCTTAACTTATCTCATTTGCATATAGTTTCCATGGAAACTATATGCTTGGGACTTTAGGGATCAACCACCTTAGATCCTGTTTGCATGGGAACCATGAAGGTCTTCCCATGAATGAAGAGCCCAAATGGCAGCCAGTCCAGCAAAGTAGAGCAAAGCAAATGGCTCGATATACTTTTAGTTGGCCTGTATTGGCCCAGTGTTGAATCTCTGAGAGCTTTCAGCTGATCTGTCACACCACACATTTATAGCCCGACTCCAATTAATGCTCCAAATGGAATTACAAGTAACTTACTCAAAACTGTTACTGTTACTGTATCGCAGTGAAAACTTTGAAACTTGGAATTGTTGTCTTTCTCACATAAATAACTGTGATCATTCAAATTTTATATGATTTCTGGTATGATATATTACTGTATGTGTAAACATGTAAGCACCTAATGAAAACCATATTACGTCATGTGCAAAAATGCATAGTATTGAGCCATCTTTAGATGTGTCAAATTTTTCTCATCTCTGTATTGCCTAGATAGATAGGATGAAGCAAATTCCATAACTCTAGTATGTACAATTGAAACACAAACATCTGCTCTGCAGTATATTTACCAGAGGCAATGTGAGATTCTTTTGCTATTATTTTGCTATTTTAAGATTAGTTAGTGAAACAACGCTGTTTTGATTTCAATGCGACTATGACTGACTCCCCAGAGCATGTGTATTAAGTCTCGCTCACCCACACATCACTCCCCTGCCCTCCATAAAAATTTCTCCAACCCTGTACACAGTTTTCAATTTCACAGTTTGCAGAAGCAAATTGTATCGACTTTCCTGTTTTTTTTAATATACATAGTGATTTAACTTATTTTTTAACTTTAAGCAATGCTATATTCTATTGTGTGCAGCATACGCTGACAATTACATGACTTTTGATTATATCATTTGATTTGAATTCCTCCCCCACTCCTGGGTCAGTATCTGCCACAGCATGAGATGTTGTTTACCAAGCTTCTTCCCACAGGTTTGACCTTCTGCTCGATGCTGTCAATACCGCCCAGCACTTGATAGTGTGATTGCAACTATCATCTTGCCCTCTCTCTCTCTCTCTCTCTCTCTCTCTCTCTCACACACACACACACACACAGACACGCACACACACACACACACGCACACACGCACACACGCACACACACATAGACCTTGATTTAGATGGAGGTGTCTCTCTGTGAGTCTGGTACGCGTCCTGTACAGTAATTGGATCCTTCTCAGCCTTAGGCTGTATCTCCCAATGGGCTGCAAGGGACCCAGACTGAGTTCATACCATGCAGGATTTTACTGTCTAGTAATCCAGGTGTGCTCATCTGCCAGAGCTCATATCGTCACCGGCACCATTGACCTGCCCATGCCCCAGACAATGGAATGGCTTCTCAGAAGGGGCTTGTGAAAGCACGTACATGGAGCACGGGGGAACTGAATGCACTTTTGTATAAGATGGCCTTTGCCAACTTGGCATACGTTGGGTTGGGACATTTGCCGGAGAGCCTGTTGAGTCTAGCCCTGTACTATCTTTATCAAGAGGCATGTATACTCAAATATAGTTAAAAGTTTATTTTGACAGACATTTCAGTCAAATAGTTGATTGTCGGCTACTTCAGCTGAGCATGATCCAGAGGATTCACATTACCTATTTACAGTAATTGTATGGGATGGAGTCAGTGGTGATTGAAACACTGGATGATTTGTAAGCATTCTACAGCATAGTCTGCCGATAAATCCCCGTGATTGGTTATTATGTGATGGATGTTCATTTGGCTATGGGTTTAGGTCTACGGTTTGTCTGTTACTGATACACCTTGTTCTATTTTGAATAAAATGGGCCAGTGACCCCATGTGAGGGCAATTCATTCTCACTACTGTCGCAGATTCGCACGGGGCAGTCAACACCAAGATGACCTAGGAAAACAGCTTAGGTTTCCTGAAGTCATCACAACAACAACAACACTCTGCCATTGGCGTTAACATCAGCGTGTGCATATCTTGTCCTGCTGGAACTCACCACTGTGCTCTGGGAAGACACGATTGAAGAAGCCAATTGACCTTTCCCAAGCCCCGCCCCTTTTTGCATGTCCTCCACTAACAGTTGAGCATTTTTTTAATCTGACGGAACCTTCTGTCAATTTACCACTGTGCTCTGGGAAGATAGGATTGAAGAAGCCAACACTGTAAAAAATGCCCTATCAAATATAAGTGCAAATAAATATATTAGTTATGGGCTTACTAATGCTTAGAACAAGCAAAACTGTCTGCCAATGCAGTAAGTGAAATTCACTTGATAAGATTTCTTAAATTAAGTGCACATTTACTTAAATTAAGTCACTAGATAAATCATTTATATTAGAAACAAGTCCAACTAGATTTTAAATCTATAAATAATATACCACACTAAATTAGATATAGTTTTTGCAGTGAATTGAGAGCAAAATGTAAACATACACAGTGAACTTATCGCAGAATGCTGTAGCAATGGCTGGAAAGCCTGCTGTGAGACGGCTGAAGTGGAATTCCAGGGCTTTGCGACTAACTAACTTGACTAATTATATCAAACTCTCAAACACCATGGAGCAAAAGGGAGCATTCACCAAGAATATTCTGGAGGCAGCCAAAAACGCCTCATGGTGTGTGTGAGTCCACACACCATATTTAACCAGGCAAATTTGTTTGCAACCAGGCAACAGCCGTGAACCCCCGGCTGGGTCACTCAGTGTGGGTGTGTGATGATTTAAAGACCCAAAACACCCCATGACCCTGGGTTCATCACTGAGCAAATGCCCAAGTAGCATCACAAGGTGTACTTCAGAATGCTGGTCCGCGTATCACTGGTAATGAAGTCACGTGCAGAGCATTCTGGTCAAGACTGGACGTGAGAATATTGGCTTCATGATGGTAAACGGACATTTTGCAACATTCACTCTAAAGGGTCTGTGGGGAATAAGCTGTGTCTATGTATAGCATGCTAAGGGTCATACTGCTTCAGAGCTCTCATGGGCATGTCTCCAAGCCTAACACATGGGGCTCAACAAACAAACGTTTTCCACCAACTGGTGTCAAGCTTTCTCCTGATCAATGGGATGCTGTATAGAGAATAAAAAGCTATATCGGTGGCACCACTACTCAGAGAGAAACCCCCCACCACCACACACACCTCCAGATCAAACCGCCACTCTCGATAGCTGCCTTTTCTTTGAGCTGCGAACATTCAATTACTCAACTGAATTTGTCTAGACAAGGGATTTGAGCCTCGTCCCTCTCTAATTCGCATAAACCTTTATGTATAGACTGGAGATGACCTACAATAATAAGGTTGGGGTTAGCTTCCACCATTAGTGAACTTCATTGACAATTTCATGTTGAGATGTGACTGGTGATATGTTGAGTCAATATCACATAAATAAAAATGCATACACATTGTTAAACAGCAGTTCAAAGGAATTAGGCTGAAAAAAGACACAATGTTAATATCATGACTAAAATGGGTCAATCAACTGGGTATTTTGTTAGAATAGAAGTCGTGCGATATAGCGATGTCTATATGAGTCTCTGTAATCTAACACCAGTGGATAGTAGCCATGTTATTTTCTAAGTCACATTGGCAGCTTGTGTAAAATACCCAAGTCTATCGCCAACAGCTTCAAGATCCATCTATAACCAGCTTTAGCAACCTTAGAAGTCTGGGACAACAGGGGGATAAAGCCAGCACATCACACACGTTTAATTGAAGCATTTAATAAATGTGTTATTATTATTATTATTATTATTATTATTATTATTATAAACATGTTCGCATACATACATCAGTAGAGATCGACAAGAGAAAAACATTGAATTATATGTTTTTTTTTCTTCAGGAGCTGCAATTTCTTCAGTCTGTCTGCTCGGCCCTGATGTAAAGGGCAAGCATGAAGCACACATACAGTATAAGGCATGCGATGAACCCTCTCTTTTACACAAGATGGGCGACGCATAGCGGTAAAGTGCTCAGTCTGTAATGACATGTACACAGACATGTGACTCTCACGTTATGACCTGACCCGTGCTCTATGTCCCAAGCTATTTCTTGCACTACAAGCATCATGCAGCAGACAAATCATCGCAGGGCAAAAAGCATAAGGTGGGCATGCTTATTCCACAATGTAATACCACTACTCATATATTGATCTTGTGCTTTAGACACTTGTTGTTATGTGGTGATGCACCATTGATTGTAGCTGTCAATGTGTTTTGCAGGTATAAGACGGGGTGACAGCAGTGTCAGAGGGCATGTGACTGTGTGGGAGGATGGGGGCAGTGGCCACTCAGTACTAAGATGAAGTCACTCGATATTTGGGGCCTAAAATAGACCTACGGAGGATATATAGGGGACCTGTCTCGGCCGCCCCGTCAGACGAGCACTCACTCCCAGGAACCAGTGTGCAGGGTGACTACAACGTCAAATAAAAGCAAGGGGACATACACGAGCAGCCGGGGACTGACACAGCGAAAGAAAAGGGGCTAAGAGAGAGAGAGAGAGAGAGAGAGAGCACAGAGGATCGAGGGCTTTTGAAGAGGGTTGTGTTCCCTGCAGGGGTGCAGGCGCAGCAGGACCGTCTGGGAAGGGGACACAAAAAACAGGAATAAAACGCGGAACTTACCAGACTGTGTTCCCTCAAGTGGATTTTCCCCGTTCTCTAGGATTTCTCTCCTCCTCCTCCTCCTTCTCCTTCTCCTTCTCCTCCTCCTCCTCCTCCTGTACTGACAGCCACGGGAGGGGAGGGTAGGTCCACATCCGCTGCAGAGATGAAGTACAGCTTTCACGTCCCGGGGTCATCGTACACGCGCGCCTCCCAATACACGCCAACGCAATACACCCCTTCCTTCTACAGCCCCGCTCACTACACGCCTGCGTACTCCTCGGCCGCCAAGTACACGCCAGCGCTCACGCACTACACCCCGTCCCTTTACAGGACTGCATCGGCCTACACCCCGTCCTCCTACAGCAGGGCGTCCAGGCTCAGCTCGCCACACCAGACACCGCCGCGGGCGCCCCCCGTCCCTGTTGCGCCGGTCGCTGCCGCCAAGCGGGCGGTGCACTTCCCGAACGACATCATCTTCCAGGATATCGTCCGGCGCGGAGATTTAGAGCAAATAGGTCGGTTCATGAGAGCGAGGAAGGTTCGCGTGGATACGCTTTTTCCTTCAGGTGCGTAAGGCCATCCCATCACACACACGGTGGGGAAGTAACTGGTTACTAAAAAAAACAGTAATTAATAACTAAACTAACAGTAAATAATTCATGATTACTTCTAGGACTACTTTCAGATTTAAAAGGAATGTTTGCAGAAGAAAAATGCATGAAACAATTGGTTGTTGTCTTGTCATTAACTGACATTAACTTGTCATTTATCTGACCCCCTGAGCAACATACACGGTCACAAAAATACAAATATATGGTGCGCCAACGTTGTAAACTGTTTGGATGGCGTTAAAAAACATTTTTAGGGTCACACTGATTATAATTGTAATCTGGTAAACTAGTACCTACAATGGATTACATTTAGAAAGTAACATACCCAACCCTGATTACACATCCTCCTTGGCTAGACCAATCAAAGCCAATGTGTCATTGATGTCATATAACACTTGACAGCAGTGTGTACTATGGTTTGGAAACCTGGCTGGGCCCCTGGTGCTCTGTGCTGTGTGCAGGCATGGCTGCTCTCCACGAGGCTGTCCTGACGGGAAACTTGGAGGTGGTGAAGCTCCTGGTGAAATATGGAGCTGACGTTCACCAGCGGGACGAAGATGGCTGGACGCCACTTCACATGGCCTGCAGCGATGGCTTCCCAGACATAGCAAGGTGGTTGTCCACCTTCGAAATGCTCTTTTTGTATTTTGTAGTTTTGAAGTTTTAAGTTGCAAAATAAATTATCAATATACTATAGTTAAAAAGGTAGTATGCACTTTAAGGTACACTAATAACTTAACTTGTAAATTATAATAATCATCAACTGCATTATACAAGTTTTTTATATATATTTATTGATATATTGATTAAATTATCAATTGGTTTGAATTACAGTACTGTAATTCCCCACTTAGTTACCTGCTATCTATGGGAGCCAGTACGGAGTCAGAGAATGAAAGGGGGGAGAAGCCAGCGGACCTCATTGACCCAGACTGCAAAGAGCTGGCTAAACTGTTTGAGACGGGCTGTGTCTGACCATGTACCAACATATTCTGAAGGGACTCTGTGTACATGAATGAGGTGACCAGATCTGCAATTTGACAATGTAACATCATTTGTATTAAGCACTATACTGGTGGATGACAATAGCTGGGGCAAGGACCATGTCGCATGCCTGCAAACAAAGGTGGTGATTTTGGTATTTTCATTGGGCTGACACAATTGCATCCTTATTCTACACAAAGAACTGTGCTTTGTACAGTATTTGAGGCTTTGCTTGAGTTATTTTCTCTTGTTTGGTGCTTGCATATATTGTGACACTACCTTGTTGCCGTTGTCTCGATTGCCATTGTCCATGTGCTCTGATCCTGCATAGCAGCACTCTATTTTCACTGTCAGCTCATGTTGCACCCCACACCTAAAAAAGGGATGAACACAAATGTGAAGAACTGCTGTCAGTGGTGTGGGTCTTAAAACTGATTCATTACTAAAGACATAGGCTTTACAGACTTTAACTAGATTTAAGCCTTTAATCATATGTAACAATGTCCCAGGAAATGTATAATATACAATTATCTGCATGTGGAGATTCTCTCCTTTTGTTAATCTTAAAATCAATTGTCAAAATGTCAATACTCTAATTGTAAATGTCTTATATGAAAATAGTAACCTTACTGCTGTGCAGAGAGAGGTAATGTCATCAAAATGGATGGCATTAGAATTCTATACATAATTTGAAAATAACAGAAATTATGTAAATGCAATATTCAAGATGAAATGTTCATCTCATGAACTGCTGTTTATATTTTCTGTATTAAAATTAGCATGTTTAATTAATAATTATGTAAGCAGTAACAGTCTTATATTCTAGAATAACTATTTTTGTACATGTTTTCATAAATAAAACAACATTTTATAAAAATGGGTGGCATTTTTGTGTATTTTATATATTAATTCTGCATATCATTATAGTGCAAGTATATATAGTTATTTGCCATAGACTATCCATTAAGATACATTTATAGATAGCCTACAGTTTAAACACTTTATTCTGCATAGTAATTATATCGAAGTCTGGTAAAACGTAGCCTATAGTCCACTATCATGACCCGAGTGCACATTTTGCGAATATTAGGGTAATCGGATTCAGATTTTTCAATGAAATTGTAAGTAAATATTTAGATAATCATATTAGATGTTTCACTTGAGGATTAAGGCAATGTTCTGTTGTGAATGTTGCTGTTGAGGCGTGTGACCGGTGTGACAGCTGAATGGTTTCACTTCCGTCTCTTTGCCCGGAAATGATTGGTTGGCATTGGCAACGTTTAGCCAGGCCTAACCACAGCTACATATTGTATGCATAAAGAAAGCGAAAGAAAAAGGAAAGAAAGGTTTGTGAAATAACCTTAAATGAAGTCCTATTGGTAATATATACGAGTTCATTCTACAAATCATGTAACTAAGGTTAGTTCTTAAGCAATCAGCAACGCTACCAAAGGGCATACTTACCGAACTAGTTACAATAGAACCAATAGAACTAATCGTACGTAAACGGATATGTTCTATTGTAAGACATCTTGTACAACATGGACGGGAGTTTCACCAAAACATAATGCGCTATATTCGAGCTCATGTTCATGCTGTCCTTATTTTAACCGATCACAAAACCATAACCGTATTGATGGCTTGATAGCTTACCGCTAACACAGCTAATGTTAGCCTAAACGTAAACAAAGGAACTTCAGGTAGATTAACGCGGACAATTGTGGTTAATATATTCTGAATTCAACACAGTACACATCTGCAATTTCATACTTTAAGAAATACCTAAATAGTTTGATAATATGAATAGTAATGTCAAGCATCTTTTGTTTCCAATCCACCTAACATTAGTGTGATATTTACGGTACTGTTGCCTTGGTTTAATTTTCACGTTTTGTGATATGGGACAGCACAGGCACTAAACGTTTTGTTCACCCCACAGTTTAACAAACCTGCGTGTTCTGCACATCCCATCCACTCGCCATAGAGGAGAGAAGAGCAAGTGCAGCCTGCAAACAGAATGACCAGGTCTGAGGAGGGTAGAACTGCTGCTACTAACACAGTCCAAACTACTTTAGTAGGACAATGTGCTATTTTAGGATGCAGAAATAATATACTCTTAAGGCTTGTTGATTTTATGACCATGCCTTTTAAATGTTAACGTCTTAACTGTTATTTCCATTAGGAATACCTCACCAAATACAGTTGTGTGCCAGAAGCTTTGCTAAATTAATTACTTAATTCATTGACCATCAAAAATGTGAAAATTTTCATTCGCAGCCTTTTAGATTATTGGTTGGCATTAGATGGTGGTAACAGATTAATTTTGTTAAGATTCCTGTTTTTTCCCCCCCTTCTTTCTTCCTCATCTTGTTTGTAAAGCTCATCTGCTCCCAGAATGGTGAACAGTTACAAGCGGACCTCAAGCCCCCGATCTCCCACTAATAGTGGTGAACTATTCACTCCAGCGCATGAAGAGAATGTGCGCTTTATCCATGAAAGTATGTATGCCCTACACAAACACCTTGTATAGAGACAGTTAATAAAACTGTTAAGGCTCCGGTACCTAGCTTGGGGTATTCATTGTTTGACCATTAGATGGTAGCACATGTAAATAACCCCCAACTTCCCTGAATTAAATGATTAGTCTACATGAGCCTATAAGTCACAGTGGCTCACTTTGGCCCCACTCCAGAGCAGGCCCATCTCGGGCGCGTCTCGGTACGAGTTGGCGTGCTTAAACTGGTAATGGAAATGCAAATCAGCCCGGCACAGCACGGCACGGCTCGACTCAGACAAAGCTGCCCGTGGAAAAGCCCCACTACTCAACCCTTTACTTCTGTGCAAGTGGAAGTATGAACTCATTCAGATTTTGTCCATGTGACAATTTAGAAAAGTGTGCTTTATATCGTGAGCAATTTGTTTTGCCTGAAACACACCAAGGAATAGACTCAGTCTATATTGTTTGGATTTCTTCTTCTTTTATTGCGACTTCCCGCTGGTTAAAAAAACACATTTTAATTTTACAAATGGAAATCGTGTATGCATAGAGAGCATGAAAGTTTGATCCAATCACAAGTGGTCACCCAAGATGCATGTGAGGTGTGAAAAGACTTACAGAGGTCTAATCATATCACCAAAGACATCTTAATGCCAGGTTTGAACAGGGCCTTAAGCCTAGTTTATACTTAACGGAGTAGCTACAGTGCGTGTAGCGTGCGCCAAAAATTACGTCACATTTGTGGGCGTGGCCTGGCGAGTTGGCCCTGAGCGCCTGTCGCGGACTGGGCATTGGGTCTTCTACATATAATGCAGAATAGATCGGGACAGAGCAGCCATTGTGAACCACAGTTGTGAATATTTTAAGAATAGGCATTAACTAGTTGCCGTGCGTAACAGCTAAATACTGCAGAATTAATACATAAAATATCCTATTTCTGTTGCTGTGCAAAGCTCGGAAACCTCCCGTTCAAATAACATCCCTTTCCCTGGTCAATTTAAAATAAAATGCATTGCCTAGTTGGCATTCTTTTAGCCTGATCGATGAAGCTGAATTAAAACAAAAGTAATATAGCCTAGATAGTAAACCTCCCGTTATAAAATGTACATGTCATGTCTGTAGGCTGTGTGCATTTATCTAGAGTAGGGGTTTATTAAAATAGTTTAAACATTGTCCTACTATAATATCCAGTCTGATTCATCTATAAAGACCAGAGAAACTTTTTTTAATACAAACTGGTGAACAGCAACAACCATGTAGGCTACGTAGAATACACTCCTAACTACGCATTTCTTCAGCCAACCAACACAAAACATATGTATAAACTGTAACAGCGTTCTAGACTAGGCTACACATTCTCAAAACAATAGAAAAGGAGTTTGCAGAACTTCCTCAAGTCCTACAAATTTTTGTATACATTGCCACCTTTCGTTTTGGAGAATATTGCTACAAAACCAGGTCGCGTGGAGTATGTAGTGCTCGGGGCGGGCGTGTCCCGCACGAGCTGTATGCGAGGGGCTGCGTGCCACCCAACACGGCAAGTATGTTGAGGCCTTTGGTCTGCTATGTCATCACAAGAGCTTCATTAGCTTCCAGAGACTATCCTGAGGCCTAAGACAAGTGGGGATTTAAGTCCAAAGCCTATCTTGAATGAACCTAACAAATCAGTTGAGGCTAAAGCTGTTCAATAAAGCTCAATTCAAGTTGACACAATCGGACTAATTCGAGACAGGTTCATGTGGCCAAAAAAATTGCGTTTGCACGCTATTCTTAAGCAGCCCCGACAGGTAGAACATAGATTCATCGATACGCCATGCAAAAACCAAGACAGCGTGGGCGACGAAACTTTCACGGCTACGGAGCAGCGGTTAATATTAAATATATGAAGAAATGTAACACAGAATTACCAAGAAAGGTAATATACTATACAGTATCTCACAAAAGTGAGAACACCCCTCACATATTTGCAAATATGTGAGCATATCTTTTCATGTGACAACAATGAAGAAATGACACGTTTCTGCAATGTGTGATAGTGATTGTACAGCTTGTAGAACTGTGTAAATTTGCTGTCCCCTCAAAATAACACAACACACAGCCATTAATGTCTAAACC
>JAODUE010021776.1:6594-23684 GCA_027564755.1 Amblyopsis hoosieri | reverse complement strand
TTGCAACTGCCTCCAGAGTCTTCCAGGACAACATATCCCGAAAGGCCTCCTTCTTCAGTCAGACGGCTTCCCTGACCACTGGTGTCCACCATGGTGTTTGAGGGTTACCACCCCTTGAGGCACCTAAGACCTTGAGACCACAGCTATTTACCGCATCTTCAGCAATGGAAGCTTTGAACATTGCCCACTCAGGTTCAATGTCCGCAACCTCCACATGGATACAAGAGAATGTGAGTTGAAGATCTCAAGGACAGGGGCCTCCTCCAGACGTTCACAGTTCAACCGCACTATCCGTTTGAGCTTACCAGGTCTGTCGAGAATCTTCCCCCACCCCTTTACCCAACTCACCACCAGATGGTGATTGGTAGCCAGCTCTGCTCCTCTCTTCACCCGAGTGTCCAAAACATGCGGCATCAGATCAGATGATACGATCCCAAAATCGACCATCGACCTTCGACCTAGGGTGCTCTGGTACCACGTACACTTATGAGCATCCTTATGTTCGAACAAGGTGTTTGTTATAGACAGTCCATGACTAGCACAGAAGTCTAACAACAAACGCCCGTTCGGGTTTAGATCCGGAAGGCCGTTCCTCCCAATCACACCTCTCCAGGTGACTCCATCATTGCCCACGTGCGCATTGAAGTCTCCCAGTAGAACTATGTAGTACTTAAACCAAGTGCATTGTTAGCCTGTTTAGATGAGCAGCCTCTCTGGCTCTTCCCTCCATCCATACCTCTAATCAGGTCAGCTTCAAAGATAGTTCAACATTGTGGCCAGCTTCAGTTGTGAGATAGAAGGAAGCTTCTGATCATTTATAAAGCTCCAGAATCTAATTCTGCATAATACAAAATTTATGATTTGACATCAAGGTCATTCAATTTCAGACTAGTCCAGAGGTCTTCAAAAGGGGGTCCGGGACCACTAGGGGGTCTGCAGAGATACTGCAGGGGTCCTCCAAATTATTTGATCCCAAAATTATATTCTTAAAAAAATTGTATTGTCAGAAAGTATACATCAACATAAACACAACATGTGCTATATTAATCTGTCAAATATTTTAATGGCTTAATTAGTGGCATACTTTTATACATGGGCCGCTTTACACATAATTGTTGGCCCGGCAACAGAATATTTTATAGGATATGTGATAGGGGGTCCCTGTGCCATGTTTCTATTAACCAAGGGGTCCTTGGCCCGAAAAACGTTGAAGACCTCTGGACTAGTCTATGTAACTTTATTACAATTTCCCTACTTCATGGTGGCCATCTTGAAAAATGGCGGCCATTTTGATTTTTTCATGATTTGTATGTATTATCCAAATGGCCATTCCCAAAAAACAATGTGTGGTAAATAAATTAATCTAATTATGCCGTCAATATCATATTATATGCATCGCTGATAAGAAAATTGATCTAAAAACAGTTGCCACTGGTGGCCATTTTGAAAAAGGCATTCCAAATTTGTTTGGAATGCCTTTCTCTACAAGTGTACCAAATTATATGCTTTTATCACAAAATGCACAATTGTTATGGTTAATCATTTGTTATATTTTATATGACATACTGCAAAGATTCAACTTAGATGGAAAAAATCCCATGCTTAAACATATAGGTATATAAAAGATACTACACACAATTATGATTCTCTGCTTGAACATTTGGTAATATTTAGATTGATGCCATCATTTATTTAGCAGCGCGAAAGCACTATGTCTGAGTAAAGAAGCACATACAGTATACAGAGATTGTGAGATAGCCCCGGCTAAGACCCACTAGACCTTGGTACAACACACACACACACAGGATTTAATCCGCCAGCTACTGCGAGGCACCCCCCTCCCCCTTTGCCCTCACCCTGGACCCCTAATTGCTTTTCTTCCTTTATTCTCACACTGTGAAAGGTTTGACAATGTACATAAACGAAATTCCAGAATAGCAGCGGGATATGGAAAAAGCACATGTGGAAGCAGTTTGCCGCCCCTCTGGAGAAGAACTGGAAATCTACAGTTTTATAGATTCATTCTGAGCAGGGAAGTATGCCATTATTAAAGCACAGCAGACAGGCTGGGGGAGAGGTGAGGAAAGTAAAAGTTAGGGCTCTCTTGTCCACTGGTTTAAATATAAAGTTTTTAACTACATGTTTTCGCTTGGATGTTGTCTTCCATTATACCAGGCCGTTGTGTCTGTTATGGACTGAATAGGTCTGACCACATTCCATTTGGAAGTGTTCGCAGTAATTTTCTCCTACTTGGCTCTGATTAATTTTAAAGCTATTGGACAGTGCTGAACCAATCGGCGTGATCTAGTTCTACCACCATTTCGAAACAAGCTTGACTTTAGCTTCATTTCAATAACCTACGCTGATTGGGCCGCCAGCAGTGTGGCTGTGCGAACGCTAATGTGATCAGGGTTTCCAGACTGTAATCTAAATCTAAACCCTAACTTAACCAAAATAAATTGATCTGAGAGCATAGTTTAGTGGAGCCAGGCTAATGAACTTACGCAGATCATTCAAAATTATTTAATCCACTCCATTTTTTGCAAGCAATGCTACAAAATTGGCAAGTTGTTGCCTGTCGGTGAAACACAGCGAATCCTTTACTATGTATTTAGGTAAAAGACAACCATAATGGGCAATATTGTCTTATTCCTGTGAAATGTATTGTATACATTTTTTTATCCACAAATAATAATATATACAACAATAATTAGATTATCAAAAATAAGTACAAGTAACTAGGCCTAGGACACTGGTAGCATTGAAACAGTAGCTAACGAACAGAAAATGTACACAAATAACAAACAAATCCACAGTTTGGTTCCTACCTCGGGTTTTGAGCCACATTTCCGTTTTTCTTTTTCCCCTTGAAAAATTCTGTGATTTTATTACCATAAAATCTGCTAATTGTTTTTCTAGGCGTTACATTCGTTCTGTAGACTAGACTTTTTTAAATAGATTTTTTCAATACTTTCTGCTAAAAAAGGTTCTATGTCTATCAATGGCCATGGAGAACCTCGTGGGTTGTCTGTATTATTGCTCGATCATGGTGAATAGTTGGCATTGCAGCCTTTCAAGCCTGGCCCATTGTAACATTCCTTAGCGGTACTGCTCTCACCATGGCTCCTCTTACAAGAGAGTTACGCAATCCATAAAAAGCCAGCTCACCTGTTTCAAACCTTCCCAACTGTATGTTGTAATGACTGCCTGTCTTGTTTTGATATGCAAAACATCTTTAAGTTAATGTGACTGTAAGAAGCCTTGCTTAACGTTCCAATGTAATGCTAATGGAACTGGTTGCTTTAAAGATGGAGTTTTAGCACTGTGGAGGATACTTTAAATGCAATTGTCTCCACATCAGGGGGTTGGCACTGTTACAGCTTTTGCATACATGCATTCAAAATTAGGGACAGTGTGTCATTGACTGTTCTTAATTGAAGCCTCTTTTCTACATAGTTGTGTCTTTATTTCTTTATTCGCTACATTGTTCCATTGGTGAGATAATCAATGATGCTGTACATGTGTTTCCAATCTGAGTTATACTTACAGTATATGGGACATTAATATTGAGAGGAACATTCTCTGCCCAGACCAGATCATGCATGTGGAAATATTCACTAGCAGCCTCCCCTAAGACCTTGAGCCATGGCAGGCAAACCATGCCTGCTTTAACTACATCTAACATGAAAACAACTCAGCAAAAAAGGAATATATATTTAATGAATATAGCGCTATACTGAATATTTAGCATTCCACATCGAAAATCAGATGTTTTGCAAACATAAGCAAACGGTTTGAGGAGGTAGGGAACACACATTGAAACTGGACGAAGGGTAAATCTAATATTATAGGAATGTTTACACTAATTAAAATTTGGTTAAGTTGGCGTCAACTTATAAATATTTTAGCCTACGCATAATTGCTTCGAATTGTCCATCATATGTTTGTTTTTGTCTGGCTATTAACTGTTGTGGAGGCTGGCACTTTAATGAAGGATGGATTGTGTAGTCACCATTCAATAGCATGCATCCCTCTCTCACCTCCGTACATCTGGAGCCAGTTAACATTCCTTATTGCGTACAGAAACGTGCACACGCACGCACTCACACACACCACACAATTCATTGTTTAGGCATACGCTGTACCCTATATACACTATACAGTACAGTATGTGATAAGAGCATTTCAGTGCTTGCTGATGAAAGAAATTCTTAGACCATGTACACACATGCTAATACACAGAGAAAACACCATTTATGTACCTGCCCACTTCTCATGAGACATGTTGTGCATGGCTTAGTGTGTATTTAGGCTGGAGTGACATGTCAGGGGAATTCACAAAGACTCACCAAAGGTCAACTGTCTCATCATAAGAATTGTATAATTTACAATAGGTCTGTGCAATTAATCTAAATACGATCGCAATTTAAATGTCGACTACTAACAATAACAAAAACAACGTAATTGAGAAAAAAATATTATTTTGCACATTATGTTTAGCATAGGCCTAGCTCATTTAAATGCTTAAACGCTGTTAGCGCTGCAAAGTGGATTCTCGAGCGGCGTAATTGTACAGAGTGGTGAAAAAGTGGAGCTACAACAGTAGCTAATCAAACAAATGTGGATTATATTGAAAATCTAGGCTTGACCAGTGTCCTCTTTTTCCCAGACATGTCCTCTATTTGGGACCATAACAATTTGTCGCCTTCACATCTTAAGCGTTTGTATGAACAAAAAAGCGAACTCACAGAATAATTACACAAAATATTTCCATGTTTATGTCTTCGTTGTCGGGATCCACTTTGCGTGACATGCAAAGCTGGCACATAGGTTATATGTCGGTGTCAATAAAGATGAGATGTAGAACCCCACATAAACAGAAGCCTAAGAGTTTGTTAGGTAAATGTAGCCTACTATTTAATTAGACCAGGTAAAACTGCTGCAAAGGGAGTTTTTGAATTTCACACCACGAAGCATCACAATAGCTGCACTTAATACAGCCTTGTTATAAAAGGAATTTCCCTGATTCCAAGACAGCGCAAAAACTCTTTCATCTAATGATGGACGCAGTCGCCTACTGTGATGTGAAATTGCCAAAAGTTTAAACCAAGAAATAAGAGTATCTGCCATAATGGTTATGAAAGCTAATGGTAGACTATTTGTCTTGTTAAAGACTAGGCTATTTGTTTATGTTGTTACAACCATGGCTCAAGGATCATAACAAACAAGTCCATTCATAAAGATAACATTCTCTTTATTTAATTGGCCTCGAGCAGCCATATAGTTTAGACATAATGTGTTTAACCAGCAATAATGGGTCAGTAAGTGAGCTAGTGAGTTGCCTCCCGAAATGCCAGCTGGACCTTCTTATATGACAGCCCCACAGGTGTTTCCGCTTCCACTGACGAGCCTGTAACTGAAAGACATGGGTGGGGTTGTCACAATGTATTAAAGGTGTAGTCAGTCAATCTAGAGAATGATTGATTTGAACTTGCCATAGGGCTCAGAAGCTCTGCCCCACACATTGAAATGCATTTCCAAGGATAGAAAAGTGTTGTGTGGTGAGGTCTGCAGCATTTTGTTTGCGATCCCATTTACAGAGCTAGGACCTTGTAGGAGAACTAGATAATTCAAGCGTTGTGGACACAGGACAGCCGACCATAAATTGATATTCTCAGAATTTGGCAATTGGTGTATTAGCTTAATTTAAAGTGTAATATCACAGTTGCATGGTTGTGGAAGCATTTGTGAACTATTTCAACACAGCACCTTCCAACTATGGGTACACGTCAGATCCGCTGCTATCCTGACCTCTTCGAAATCCAAAATATGCCAGCCTGAATAAATCATAGTTATAGCAGCAATATTCACAACCTGTCTGTCACAGTTCGCGGCTGCTCCTGCAGCAGACAGCGCCAGGCCGCCGGTTCAGCACCGGACAGCGCCGCCGCCACGTCGTCAGCCACTTAACGCACCCACGTGCATTTGCCTCCTCCCCGCTTCCTGGGCGGAGGTTTAAAAGGCTTTCCATCCTGGCACCAATTGCCAGTCCATTGTATTCTTCGATGCACGTACCAGCGATCGACCTTCTTCTCACCCGCGTTCACCTCGTCAGGGAGAACCTTCTGCTAACCACTCGCCTGACGATCTCGACTGTCTTCCCTTCGTCGGACAGCCTCGCCTGTCTTCTCCTCGCCAGACGGCCTCGCCTGTCTTCTCCTCGTCGGACATCCGCTCCGATCACTCCCCACTCTCCACGATGGCCTCGCCTGTCTACAGACTCCCGCCGCACGCAAGTTTAACCGGCTAGCTGGTGCGATACAGCTATAGGCGAGTTGCAAGGGCTCCCACATATGGCAATCAGTTGTTCGTGGGTGTACACATTTGGCATGACACGCGCCCTAACCTTTTCCCCATTGTCCAGGATTGTTACGCTAAATTTCACTTTTGTACAAATAATTTGGTGACAACAAATACAAACAACAAATACAAGTAGTGGGCTAAGGTAATTGGGCGGTGGAAGGAACACTTTGAGGAACTCCTTAATCCAACTAACACACTCTCTTTAACATTGTGTGGAAGTCTGGGACAGTGCCCATGGAGTGGCAGACCGGGGTTGGTGGTGTTCCTGTTCAAAAAGGGGGACCAGAGAGTGTGTGCCAATTTTAGTGGTATCACACTACTCAGCCTCCCTGGTAAAGGAGGGCCCATTTAAGGGCAATCCAATCCCTGTATGTCCAAAGCGAGAGCTGTGTATGGATTCTCGGCAGTAAGTCAGACTCGTTTCAGATGGGATAGGTCTATCTCTGCACTTCTGAAAGATGTCCTCCTCTGTACACACTGTTAGTAGATCAGTTTAAGTGTTATTTGCGAGTGATACCAAGATTGCACACATTTTTACTCACGCAAACCGGCAAATCTGGCTCTTAGTGTAATTTCTTAGAAATGTCATAGGACATCTGTCAGCTAGTGAATCAAGCATCAAGTGAATGCTTTATTAGTATTTTCTCTAGTTGATATCCCCTGCATCATAGCCTCGCGTGACCATCCTGATCTCGCAGGCTTCATTATGACGCGTGAGAATCAGTCAGTGAGAATTCAGGTCGGTTAACCCAGTGTGTTTTCTATCAGCATTGTAGATTAGCTACGGATGTGGTTTGGGTGTTTAGGGTGCGGTTTCCCAGACAGAGATTAAGGTTATTCATAGATTTAATATGCCTTTTAATGCAAATTTATGGAAATCTAATTTTTTTGTCATGATGTAAAATAGTGCTAGATTTACCTTAGTCCTGAATAAACTAAGATTAGAGATACTCCAGGACAAAATTATGGTTTAAATAAAACCTCCCAGGAGGCAGGTTTAATTTCAGATTAATGTTGTTTGTTAAAGAAGAAACATGGATTACTTGGAGTATGTCAACGAAGATCAACGAATACCACCAGCTAGCGAGTTCTTGCTGACAGAAGTGACCCATTACAATGTTTTGATGAAATTTGTTTGAGATAGTTTTTGAATGCTTTAAGTTAATGCTGTAGAGATCATTTCACTTTTTGAACTCATGCTTTCATCTATTACCCAAAGATGACGGCCTGCATCAGTTTCTCATAACTTTACGGTTTATGGCATGTGGCACCTTTCACAGAGAAACTGGGGATTTATGCGGTGTCAGTGAACCAACAGTATGTAAAATAATTATATATGCATGGCTATTTGTGAATTGAGAAGACAGTACATACACTTTCCTGATGCTACAACCCAGGCAAACTACAAGGTGCAATTCTATGAATATGGGAACTTCCCAGGAGTCATAGGCTGCAAAGACAGGACCCATATTCCCATAAAATGTCCCTCTACTCAAGATTATGAGGAATACAGGAACCGCAGTAACTGGTTTTCCATAAATGTCCAAGGCGTATGCACTCCACAATTACAGCTTTCAAAAATAACGTTGAAAAGGTGCAACTCATTCATGGCTTCTCTTTAACTAATCTCTGCATTCTCAGTATTCTCAGGGTATGCTCAGAATACTTTTTTGTTTACATTTGCACCCAACAACAACTGAGCAAAGGCGCTACAATCAGGCACATATGCGCATTAGGGGTCTAGAGCGCATGTTTGGAAAAGTCGTTTTCGATGCCTTTGGAACACTTCGATTCAAACCAATAAGACCCTGTCATAATTGCAACAGCGGTTCTTCACAACTACCTCAAACAGCATGGAAGCCCAGATACCCCAATACAAGTGGATGACAATCCAGATGTTCCACCATTTATAACAAACCACAGTTTTGATTTGTTTACCTTCATGCTTCTGGGATCAGATACATTTTCTCATGTGAATATGTATGTATTCTAAAATGAGTGTAAATTTTGTGTAATATATTAAACACCCAAAACGTTCAGAATGATTTAATAAAACAATCTTTATTTTGGAGACATGCATTGATGTGATATTTGAGACAGTTGCATCCCTTTCTCCATCTTAATTTTCAGTTCTACGCTGAGTATCTTCATTTTCTTTTAATGCTCCTCCTTAAGGTAATTTAACTTATGTTCATGAAATTCAAGAGCCAGCCTTTCATGGATTGTGACTCTTTTTAGGTTTAGGTGAGCATTACTGGCAGACACTAATTGAAGATGTGGAGGGTAAACTATCTCGCAACTCTTCAGTTTTGTTACTTTGATTTTCTCCTGGGACATAAAGAACAGTTCATATGTAATCAAATAAATACACATTAATTTACATCAGATGGAAGAAACAGACATCATTTGGAAGAAGTGAAAGAAAAGGCTTTTATTTACCTAATACAGGTGTGTATGACCCCTCATCTGAGCTGTCTAGATGGTCATCATCTGGTATGTCAGTAACTCATCAAACTTATCAGGATCTTATTGGCAGGTCCTCCACCAGTATTAAACCTTTTTCGTCTGGCTTCTGCAGAAGTCTTTTTTTTCTTCCACAAAACCTATATTGAATAGAATCTGTAATTTCAATCGACTAATAACAGAACAGTAGTGGTAATACGGCTATCGATATATAATAATATAGCTGATAATTCTTACCTGAAGTTGTTGTATTGTTCTTGTAGATGTTTGTTCATTTGCATTGAATTCATTCAAATTTAATTTCCATGCATTCCTTTTCTTTGATTCCACAGCATACGTGTGCTGTTTGTCTTTAATGACAGGGTGTCTTGAGACGATTGTCTTTAAAAGTGTTTTCTCATGTTCAGTGTAGTTTTTTGACCAGTGCTGCCATTGTTGTCCTGGTATTTTGCTTCTTGAGTTCCATATGATTTTAGGATTTTCTGGTTCCATTCCATGTTTTATAGGCAACCTCCGTCCAGCTAAACTAGACTAGCACAGGTGGATCTAGTTTACTGTAGTTCAAGACTTCATAGTCCAGGTGTTCATAATCTCTAATTAGTCTGTGTTTCAGAAAGCCATTTATTAAGCAATCATTAACTATTCTAGATTAAAGCCTACTCTTGGCCTAATTTAAACCCTGTCTGGGAAACCGCTCCTAGGTGTTTTAGCGACAGTAATTGTTGTAGGTGTCCTAGGGTCAAACCCAAAATAATAAGAGTGTGAATTATTTTTGCTACGACGATTATTTACTCATCATTACATTGGTTTGATTAGCTACTTGTGTTGAACATATAAAGATAGTGAGCATGTAGTAATATCTGCTTTGGTTACCGCTAAGTGGCACTGAAACCGGTCGCAAGGTTTGTTCGTATAGGTGCATGACTACTGACGTTACAGCCATGAGCATCAATAGAGAACATTGATAATGTTAAAACTCTAATTAATGTTAGCTTGTTAAATCTAAATGTTTCCAGTACCTTAATCATCTGCCTGCCAAGCGGCACTGCCTCAAATCTTGTGTGAGAGAGTGAGTGAGAGAGAGAATGTACTACTGGAGTTCAGAAGTGTAATTTGCCTCTAATTTGTATTTCACATTTTTGGAAATTATGGTGACACGCTGACTGAAGCAGATGGGAATTCTGGCGTGGCGCGCTGATGTGTGACTTGCCATACAAGTCGGTTTGACAGCCTTTTTTATGTCAATGGATTAAACAGTAAGCTGAGTGAACTCAAACGATCCTCCAGCCTTAGCCTCCCAGTAGCAAGGACTACTGGTAGGCTAGGCTGTGGTTGAGGGGTGATCGGACAAACATTAGTTTGCGTCTGCTAGTGGAGCAGACAGTGCTGCGCAAAGCTGCACATGAAGCGGCAGCCTGCAAGTCACACTGGTGCCACTACTTATAAAGTTTAGACGCACCTTTTTCAAAACTTTTTGCAAAATGAGAATACATGCTCCCAGTCTCTGGAGCCCTGCCCTGCATTTACATACGCTATATAAATTGATTTTGATTTTTGATGCCACCAAAAATATTCCAGATCTATCAGGTCCTGGCTATTCCGGTGAGCAACCATGCGCCAGAGTTGCTACATTTACGTCTGCAAGCTTTCGTAAAGGTAGTGGATAGCAGCTGGAGTAAAAGAAACTGCAGGATGACCCAGCATTTATGGGGGCAAATAAGTTGGTGTTAGTAGTTACTATGAGCATATTGGTGGATTATAGGCTATTTAATATCAACCCAATATGCTCAAAATGCTAGCTAATGCACATTTAAGTTGTAGCATTGTTTTCATTATCTTGTACATGTAAATGTGTCATATTAATAAGATTGGTTCTATTTTTTTAAACCTCTAACCATATTTCTTAATGCCCAGTTCAGTATCTTGAAAACATATTTAGTTCCTTGTATTTCTAAATGAATGTAGGGTCAATGGTTGGACACATAACGCGGGAGGTCCGGGGTCCTCCCTCAGAAAATGTTCAGGGTCACACACCAATTGTCTTTTATTAGGCTTTTGTAAAACTACAGTGGATATAAAAAGTCTACACACCCCTGTTAAAATGCCAGGTTTTTGTGATGTAAAAGAATGACAAGATATGACAAAGAGATGACAAAGATAAATCATGTCAGAACTTTTTCCATCTTTAATGTAACCTATAATGTGAAAAATTCTATTGAAAAACAAGAGGGGGAGAAATAAAAACTTTACAATACCTGGTTGCATAAATATGCACACCCTCAAACTAATACTTTGTTGAAGCACCTTTTGATTTTATTACAGCACTCAAGTTTTTTTTTGGGTAGGAGTCCATTAGCATGGCACAGCTTGACGTGACAATATTTGTCCACTCTTCTTTGCAAATGCGCTCCAAATCTATCAGATTGTGAGGACATCGCCTGTGCACAGCCCTCTTCAGATCACCCCACAGATGTTCAACTGGATGCAGGTCTGGGCTCTGGCTGGGCCATTCCAAAACGTTAATCTTCTTCTGGTGAAGCCATGCTTTTGTGGCTTTGGAGGTGTGCTTTGTGTTGTTGTTGTGCTGAAAGGTGAACTTCCTCTTCATCTTCAGCTAACAGACACCTGAAGGTTTTATGCCAAAATTGCCTGGTATTTGGAACTGTTTATAATTCCCTCCACCCTGACTAAGGCCCCGGTTCCAGCTGAAGTAAAACAGCCCCAAAGCATGATGCTGCCACCACCATGCTTCACTGTGGGTATGGTGTTGTTTTTGCACCAAACATACCTTTTGGAATTATGGCCAAAAAGTTCAACCTTGGTTTCATCAAACCATAACACATTTCCCCACGTGCTTTTGGGGGACTTGATGTTTGTTTTTGCAAACTTCAGCCAGGCTTGAATGTTTTTCTTTGTAAGGAGTCTTGCCACCCTACCTCATAGTCCATTCATATAAAGAACACGGGACATTGTTGTCACATGTAGCACACAGACAGTACTTGCCAGAAATTCCTGCAGTTCCTTTAATGTTGCTGTAGGCCTCTTAGTGTAACGGTTAACTCAGGACACAAGAAGACTGAGGGTATACGCACATCGGTTTAATAAACACACAGAACATAAACAAATCTAATAACCCGCGAGGGGAACAAACCAAGAAAACACTATAAGCACACCGGCTGATTAGGCAACACAAAACAGGTGCAGCGACAGGGAGCGGAAGGGCTGCCATGATGCCTTGGGCGGTGGTTAGCATACCGACCTATCAGCGCTCCGGCGGAGAGACAGCCTGGACACACCCCCGGACCCAGGTGTGACACTTCCCTCCCTGACCAGTTTTCTTCTCGTCTTTTCATCAATTTTGGAGGGGCGTCCAGATCTTGGTAATGTCTCTGTTGTGCCATATTTTCTCCACTTGATGATGACTGTCTTCACTGTGTTCCATTGTATATCTAATGCTTTGGAAATTCTTTTGTACCCTTCTCCTGACTGATATCTTGGAACAATGAGTTCCCTCTGATGCTTTGGAAGCTCTCTGTGGACCATGGCTTTTGCTCTGAGATGCAACTAAGAAAATGTCAGGAAAATCGTAGTAGAACAGCTGAACTTAATTTGTGATTAATCAGAGTCACTTTAAATGATGGCAGGTGTGTAACTAGTAGTGTGACTTCTATTTAACATGAGTTTGAATGTGATTGGTTAATTCTGAACACAGCCACATCCCCAGTTATAAGAGGCTGTGCACACTTATGCAACCAGGTTAGTGTAAGGTTTTTATTTTTTATTTGACCCCCTCGAAGATTTCATTTGTTTTGCAATTTTCATTCTTTTACATCACAAAAACCTGGCATTTTAACAGGGGTTTGTAGACTTTTTATATCCACTGTATGTACAAATTTAACAAGGTAATTCATTTATTTACGTTCCCCTGCTAGAAAATAGGTCTAATGCACAATGCACAAAAACTACGTGGCTGGCTGCAGAGCGGAACAATGAACAAGAAAGTCACGCCAACCAGAAAATTCTCAGTTATAAAGGATTTTATAACAGAAAATTATAATCAGCACAGGTAAGATGAATAATGGGAAACACATAAACCTAAAATATACAAGTCAGGGCTTTATCAGAAACACCACTGGCGATACAAGAGCAAAAGATAAGCAAAGCAGAATTCCTTATGTTAATTTAGTCGCAGACCAAATTGAATAAGTATGAATGATGATAAAGAATGGAGTTGGGCTAAATACTGTGATGCGGTCTACAAAATCGGACCCGAGAAGGGCTCTGCCACACGCTGTCTATGCTAACAGTTCAGAGACATGACCACAAAAGCAAATAAATGAATGCCCCCCCCAGCCTGTGATTTCAAATTGAACTAGGGATGCCCTGGCCAGAACTAAGGGGAACGAGCCATCCCGGGCCTCAGTGTAATTTGAACACTGTATGTAACAGCAGTACAACATTGATAATGAAAAATATAGATTGCACGTTCAAGTACTTACACTATAACAGTGTAATATTTTTGAAGTTTAAAGTTTTGTGACTATTCTTCTGATCAAGATTACAGATCCACGTATGTGGGGGGTCTTTCATAGCCTGGCCTGCTCTCAGCTCAATTTATTTTGCTGAGATTACAGCAAACCCTGATCACATTAGAGTTCACACAACCACACTGCTGGTGGCCCAATCAGCGTGGGTTAGTGAGATGGCGTTTCTGTTAAGGCCCATCTCAGGCCAGAAAATTCAAAGAACAATGTAACTTTAATAAATGTCATTTCCAACAACTGGTGCACGTTTGGTGAAGATTAGACAAAGTTAATTTTTGCCTCAATGCCTGGGACTTAGGTTGAAAAGTTTGTCAATACACAAGTGAGCAATCTGCTGCAAATTTACACCATAGATTGGCAGTGAAGAATCGGTGCTAAATCCTGAATTTCCTCAGCATCTAATCTTATTCATGTTCTGAGATATCAAAATATTTTATTTTACCCAATTCAGGTCAATGGGCTGGTGCACCTGAATTGGGCAATATTCTTTGACCATTAGAGCACAATTACATTTGGCAAACCAATTCAGGTTCTCTTGCCTGGCCCCAGGAAAACTCTTGGAACGTGCAAATGCAGTGGTCACATGGGGACGTGGGGATAAACATTTGGTGGTAATTTGGAGACCCTACCTAAAAAGCAACCCATTTAACAGGCCTAAAAAGAAAAAAATCTAGGGTTGCCAAATTCGGGTTCTTTCAGTTCTGTCAGTCCTCAAAGTGCTTTTTGAATTGGGCACCCACATTCTTGCATACGGCAATGGGTCACTTCCCGTGACCCAATCGGCTCGAAACACGGACCGCGCATTAAGGGCGGCCACTGGAAAAGCCCTGAGTAAAGGCGTACCGACTACTTTTTTGAGGGCTCCGTTCCTGGCTTTTTTGCCTGTGGGCAAATCAGAAGTTTGAGACGGTCCTTTCCTGAAACAGGACATTTATAGCTAGAAAATCGTCCAACATTAGACAAAATTGTGATACGTCAGTATATTGATGAAATTTGTATTAGTCTTATTGTGACGTATAACCCTTTTGCGTAAGCGTCACCATTTGACGTCAATCTCATAAGAATGGGTTGGCAATTTAATATCTAGAATGTATATATGAGATTTGTATTTTGTATGTTTGTTATTGTTTTTTATGTGTGGACCCCAGGAAGAAAAGTTGCTACCTTCATAGCTGTTAATGGGGATCTGAATAAACAAATACACTTTCTTGATGGAACAGTATAAATGTCAGACAGAGTGGCAGGATGGCGTGAATGACGATATGGTGCTATGGTGATGTCGAATTGTTCGGTTTGCAGTCTGCTGTATTCTATGTGAACGCAACATTAGTTATCTAGTGTAATATAGCCAATTTATTTTATAGCTCTGATTTTGCTATTTGTAACAGTAATAATACAAATATGTATTTGTTTAAAGAAAGATTGCATCTTATATTCCGTTTGTCTCCCTGTCTGTCAGGAACATGTGGTTAGTGTTGGGCCATCACTCTCTGCACCGAACATACCTTTCCACCATCTGACCTCGCCCATACTTCACTCATCTCTTGACCTGCTCCTGTGCTCCTGTGAAATTGAACTCCATCCAAAAGTTGTGTGAGTATGCGTGTGTGTGTATGTGTGTGTATGCCTGCAGGTGTGTACTGTACATGCAGGCAGGCACGCACAACCTCTTGTCTGTCGGATTCTGTGTCAACTTGTCTATCGTAATCCGTGTGTGTATGCCTGTGTCTCTTGTCGAATGGTGTAGCCCTAATGTGTCAGCTGCAATGCTTTTGAACTAGCTGTCTTAACAAACAAATGGGAGACATCTCTTTCCATCTTTCATTCTTGGCTTGCTCTGTCTAAATATTTGCCCATTCCCACACCCAGATACCACCCCATGGACATAGCCTAGTTAGTCATTAGAATACTTGTACATGTACAGTACAAGTGGGCGTACAAGTGGGCGCTTGAGGTGCACAACACAAAAATAAATCAATAAAAATCTATAGACTTTCCGTAATGCCATACATGTGTATATACAAGTAAAAAAAATAGTTTCAACACAAACAAATGTTGTGTAGTTCAACATTTTGTTATGTTTAGTTTTCAACAATGGTTTCCCTGTTTGACTTAAGTGTAACCCTGTACATCAATGCTGGTTTAGAACATTGCATAACACTTCATGATTACTGATTTAGTTAAATCAGCAATGAATGAACATATTGCAATAATGTGTGTGTGTGTGTGTGTTTGATATTGTATACACATATGTATTCATTTTATTTTAAGTTTTTATTTGAATAAAGGTGTACATAAAGTTCTATATTTATAATGTGCAATATCATTTGTTATAGCTTTACAGAAAAATTTCAACACCCAATAACGTTTTTAAGAACATTGAGGACATTGTAATATTTTGTTATTGTTGTTGTAGCAGCACTTTACTATATTATGTTACTTACAGTAATTCATAGTTAGCTGTTGAGCTCTCAATAAACAGTAGTGTATTGTACTGTAAAACACATAGGTCTATCTCATCTGCTTTTATTTTGGCCATTTCTATTTCAGACCCCGTCTAGTTTGTGTGTTTGGTTTTATTAGCTCCTCAATGTGTTTCCTATAATACCTTTATAAACATTATGAAGGACCACCAAGCACAAGTTTACTGCTTTCTGCAAATATAAAAATAAAAAGCTGAAAACCATGCATTACACAAATGCTTACCCTCACAAAATGCTTCAGCAACACGTGCATGCACATACATATTAAAGGCTGTATTATTATTGGTTGGCAGTGCACGCACACACACACACACACACTACACATAATGTAGCACTAAACCAACCCAGAGTGCATCCTGCATATGCTCACATTTGCACTCTCATGCTCATGGTCTGGCTAAGTGTGTGTGTGTATGCGTGCGCATGGTGCAGTCTCCACAGTTGGGCGGGCTTGCATTGCCATTTGCGACCATTTTCCCTCTTCTGTCTGTGTGTCTGTGTCTGCCTGCTCTGGGCAGCGAGGAGTTAAACCATGTAGCGGCAGCTACAGCTTGCGCAGCAAGAAGGCAGGGGCCGTGGGCTGGGCTCCAAACAGATGTTGGTTTGTTTCAGGCTGTGGTTCAAGAGTTGGACGGCGTTCCAGAGTGTGTACCCTCGGGGTTGGGATGGGGGGGATTACAGCTGCAGACATTGAGAAAGAATGAGGAATGAGGGAGAAAATCGTGAGGGTGGGGGAATGTGTGAGGAGAGAAAGAATAGAAAGTACAGTAGTGGTGAAAGGCTGACAGGGTTAAAAATGGAATTTGTTGATTGGATGGACACAAAATTACTATAGCAGGGGTGATAAGAGAGACAGGAATTGAGAAATGTTGGCTGGAGGATTAAGTTGAAAAAAGAATGTATATAGCAATGAGAGTGTAGTCTCACTCTCACTCCACCCTTCAGAGAGAGAGAGAGAGACTCCATATTATGCATGAATAGAACTTGAAGTCATGAGAGAATGAAGAAGAAGAAAAATGAGGAGGGGGATGTGGGTATGCTGGATGCAAGAAGTGCCTTGTCAAGACTTTTGGTGTGCAGCGCCCCTTAGTCAAATCGTTTTCTCCCTACCAGGAAGTGTGTTGGGGGGGGGGGGGGGGGGGGGGTGTGGGGAGGTGGGGGGGGGGCGGTGGCTGTGGGGGTGGGGGGGGGGGGGGGGGGGGGGGGGGGGGGGGGGGGGGGGGAGGTGGGGGGGGGG
>JAODUE010021766.1:0-11546 GCA_027564755.1 Amblyopsis hoosieri | reverse complement strand
TGTCATTAGTTGGACAGGTCACACATGTAGTATGTTTGTCATTAGTTGGACAGGTCATACATGTAGTACGTTTGTCATTAGTTGGACAGGTCACACATGTAGTATGTTTGTCATTAGTTGGACAGGTCATACATGTAGTACGTTTGTCAATAGTTGGACAGGCTAAACACCAGCAAATGTTACTCTTACTCATAGCATGGCATTTGGTTTCCCTCGTATTATTATTAAATTGTCGGGAGGATATAGTTACTATAGCAAAACCAGCTATATAATATTCAGTGAGGGGAACAAAGTGATTGCATCTATGGTAAGGTATTGTAATAGCAGTTTTGTGGCTCATTTTGGGACAGCAGTTAGCCTCCAATAACACCCCAATGTCTACAATTTAAGGTAGCCGGGCTATTGAAACTACCACACCAAAGAGTTTTCCTTTGCATTTCTAATTCGAATTGGTTGCCAAGACACCAACTCGTGTGTGTTGGTCTTTATAGTTCCATTATCTAACAGACACGGCGCTAATCTGCCCAACAGATGATGAGCCTGGAAAGCCCGATCTCTCCTCTGGAAGTTTCCAAGACAGCTTTCAGGTACCTTGTGTTTTACTCTCCAGTATGATCAATGTCAACAGTTTTTCTACCGGAGCTGAACGCCCATTCTGTGAATTTCACATATGAAATATATTAAATTCTTTCAGTGAAATACTAATAGACAAACAGCTGTACTGTACTTCTCAGTACGCCAAGTCTATCTACAGTTTTGGGAGCGGCCTAACTTCCTGTTGCTAACCAAGCTCACATCTGCTATAGTGTGCGTTGTGAGACCAGGCTAAAATACACATTAAAATATAGACTTGTCCAGCAATGTAATGCAGACGTTATACAACATATGCTGCTAATAAGTATTTCCAAACCTGTTGTGGCCAGGGTATTCCCATTTGTGTGTATACACTATACAGTATGGACAACATCTGAATAAAATGTAAATACCAAACGTAATAAATGAGGTAAAAAATTTGTTTATTTAAGCTTTCAACCAATCGTGATGTGGATTATAGAGCTGAGGGGTATGAAACTCAATATCAATGTTTCATTTCCCATTTCCTGGTTAGTTTACATCGAGTGTAATTATATATCACTCTGACATCCACTTTGGACCTCTCATACAACGTGCTCTCAAGCTGTCAGGCCCTTCTCTGCAACGTATGGATCATTTGGCCCCCCCCCCGCTCCCTTTATTGGATAACAGCCTATTAGACGCTAAGTGTGTTTCCTGTTTGCCCTCGACAGTCGGCGAGAGACGTGGAGACCAAGATGAGGAGCGAAACTCGGCTCAAGCTGTTCATGCTGGACCCCGATACACAGGTCACCCAACCTCCCCTTTCCTCTCACACACGCGCACGTGCACGCACACACACACACACACACACACACACACACACACACACACACACACTGCAAAGCCCCTGTGTAGGCAGAACTGGAATAATAATCCCTTCACTGGCTGTAGATACCGTTAATTGGGGTCTTTTCAAACGGCATGACAAAGAACCTCTGCCCTTTTAAGCCGCCTGATAACACTTTGCGTTTCCATAGAAACTGGACCTGTCTGGGATCGAGCCCGACGTGCGGCAGTTCGAGGAGAAGTTCGGGAAGAGGGTGTTGGTCAGCTGTCAGGACCTGTCCTTCAACCTGCAGTGCTGTGTGACGGAGAACGAGGACGAGCCCACCACAAATGTGTGTTCTTACACACGCACGCACGCACGCACGCACGCACGCACGCACGCACGCACGCACACAAAATCCCCAAAAAGCCTTTTCACGCAACCACACATACACACACATGCGTACATACACATGCACACGCACACACACACACACACGTCTGAATAATAGTACTACTGCATAGTGTTACTACCTCATGGTAGGAAAAGTTGAGTCCAGCAGTTTTGCTTTTCATTTTGATGGGAAGATTGGAGGATTAGAATGATGGATCGTCATGAACCAGGCTTCCTTTATGCCTTCGCTTTTCAACGCTGCCTGCCTGCTCTCTCTTTTCTCTCTCTCTTTTCAGCAGAAATACCTGTGAGTTTAGTTTGTTCTTTTAGTTTTGTATTTATTTACCGTATTTCTACAATAACGTTTTTTAACAGTCATGATACATTATACCCTTTTTAAACAATACCACATCATCAAGAGAATGTATCTTAGAATATATTTTTAAATACTGTTAATAAAATATGTGCAAAAAAAAAAAAACGGTGATAAAAGTATTTAATTTTAATATAAATAACAAGGCAGGTGGCAAAACAATAAAATAACCAAAATCAAGTAACTAAATAATGAAACTAATATATTCATTGTTTACTACTGCATAGTTACAAAATAATATAATAATAACGTTTTAGTCATCAGAAACATTAGCAAATATTAAGCTGCGCCTGCTCTCCCTGCCTGCCACCACTAGGTGGAGCCCTTCTACGTGGTGCTGGCCCTCTTCGACGTGCAGAACAGCAGAAAGATCTCGGCGGACTTCCACGTGGACCTGAACCACCCCCTGGTCCGCCAGATGACCGGCCCACTGCCGGAGCCGTGCTTCAGCAACGGGGGCGGGGCCGACGGCAGAGGGCCGCGGGACGGCCTTCCTGAGGGGGCCCTCCGGTACCCCCGGCAGGCCGTGTTCTCGGTCACCTGCCCGCATCCGGAGATCTTCCTGGTGGCTCGCATTGAGAAGGTCCTTCAGGGGGGCATCACGCACTGTACGGAGCCCTACATGAGGAGCTCAGACACAGCCAAGGTACTGTTAGTCTCAGCCTCTTCCGTCCATCAGCACTACGTCACATGAGCAACTCTTTGATGAATGTAAGATGCATATGCCCCTGTGAGCTCAACACGGGACTCTCTGGCTTTCAGGAAGTTATTCTGTCAATTTCCATTGGCTGTTAGCATTGTCACTCACAAGTAGAAGTGGTCGTCGTGCATATCAATCAAAATACCTCGCTTGTGAAGTAGGCAGGTGCTGACGCAGTTAGCCAGCGCTGTGTCCCAAGTCTTATGTATGTAAAGGCTGGCTCTGCGAGACTAAGGACTGCGCAGCAAATTCCCTCGCCCCGCCCCTCCCCGCTATGATAAACAAACTGGATGAGCAACTGTTGATGTTAAGTGGTACAATGCCATTGTTAACATACCATAGAACTGTGGCTCTTCAGAGGTTGTTATAAAAATAAACACTTATTTTGGCGAGACGCGGGTTTTTAAAAAGCTTAAGAACCGCTGTCCTAGACACACATACCACCCACATGGATCTAAATAAACATAACACACAAAGTAAGGACATTTGTGTTTCATTGATTATTTATTGATTTAACTGCTTCTTGGCAATACATCTTATACCATTGGAAATCCTGATTATTTCCCTTTTAAATGGTGCCACATATGTAAGGAACATGCATTTGTGGGATGAGCTGCAGAGCTGAATGTGTGGGTTGCGCCCCCATGAAAGATTTCCCAAATCTCCTCAGCTTTTCTTTGCAGTTGAATCTTGTGTGGTGTTGTCTGGTGGATTGGATGATGGAAGTCTGAAGAAACAAGACATTTTGGCAATTTTACAATGTATTAATTTAACAAACTGGCACCTCCTCCTCATGCTGGCCACCAGCCTTGTGGTCACACACTGCTGTGGGATGGCATCCCATTCATCTACCAGCATTTGTCCCAAGTCAGCCAGTCGGTGGTTGTGTTGGTCGAACAGCACGCCCAAGCTGTCCCCACAAGTATTCACACATTTCCTTACATTTGTGCGTAGTTTGCATTGCTTGGTCATCACCAGTGTAACCTAATACTCTAACCTAATTCTAACCTTACCTAACTCTAACCTAACTCTTACCTAACTCTAACCTAACTCTAACCTAACCTTACCTAACCTAACCTAACTCTAACCTAACCTAACTCCAACTCTAACCTAATTCTAACCTTACCTAACTCTAACCTAACTCTAACCTAACTCTATCTCTAACCTTACTTAACCTAACTCTAACCTAACCCTTACCCTTACCTAACCATAACTTAACCAAACTCTAACTCTAACCTAACTCCAACTCCAACTCCAACTCTAACCTACCCTAACTCTAACTCTAGTGTTGAGTCCTGTCATTACTCTAATCTGGCGTAATGGCGGGACGTGAAGTGGTTAATGGACAGACTGCCTCGGGCGTTTCCTTAAATACCACTGCAAGCCGTTCAGAGAGGCAGTTAATCCGCCCCAACTGTTCCGGCGGAAGCACTCGGTAAACTTGTAGCCTGGCCAGCTGTGTGTGTGTGTGTGTGTGTGTGTGTGCATTGTGACTCTTTAATTCTAACCGCCACACTCCAGACTGTTGTTTAGAATTCTTTTGTTCACCACGCCTGGGTGAACGGGCACTGCATGGATATTTATTGGCCCAGTAGTAAACAAGAAGCACATTCACACACACACACTCATTTGAGGTGTGCATCGACCGAGGTATTTCCTGGTGATTGGATCCATAACACTAATCCTAATGTCTGTGGTTGACTGGCTATGCATTTCCCTTTATAACCAGGTGGCTCAGAAGGTTCTGAAGAATGCCAAGATGGCCTGTAGCAGACTGGGACAATATCGGATGCCCTTTGCTTGGACTGCCAGGTACCGAGCATGTACTATAGCATGTTGGCAATAGCACAGTGTATTCAACAGCCATTTATGTATTGCATTAGTTACGTTAAACAGCCATTGTTTGGGTTTTAGTTGTTAAATTGTTGGGTTAAGTTGTTAGGGAAAGATACCTAACCTTTAGCCACACAATAATACTCACTCTTAAGTCGCCATTGGTGAAAGCGTCTGCTAAAAGCTAAATGACCTAATTGCAGCAGCTCAGCACCTTTTGGCTATGAGATGACCTCTTAGACTTTGACAAGCTTGTGCATATTAATGTTGTTTATGTATTGTCTCTCAGCATTAGCAGGAAAACACTGTATTCCCTAGCTGTTTTTCACACGGGAACATGATTCAGCCTGTACACTATACTCCTCGTACACTCACTAGCAGTCCACCAATGGAAGAGAAGATAACTTCTGGGTCAGCAGAAGCTGCGGAGTGAGAGTGTAAATAATTGATATTTATATATATTTCCTCTCGTATGTACAGGCCTGTGTTCAAAGATGCCTCGGGAGCTCTGGACAAAAGCGCTAGCTTCTCTGCTCTGTACCAACAGGATAGCAGCAAACTGTCAGATGACGACATGTTCAAACTGCTCACTGACTTTAGAAAGTATGTTTGTTTTGGTTTGGTTTCCTATCTGAGAGCAATAGCTACAGTATGGCAGCCACAGTCTCTGGTTGTGATCCAATTGGGTAATTAGAGTTCCTTCTGTGTTCTTTGAATAGACCAGAGAAAATGGCCAAGCATCCACTCATCTTGGGGAACTTGGATGTAACTATTGACAACGTGGCCCCAGATGTAACCAGTAAGCCCCCAATTATTTTCAGATTATATAACTGTCTATGTATAGGCTGTTGGACCTCAAAATGTTGTCAAAATCTTCTTCCAATGTAAATTCTTCTGATTATTCTACTGCATTTATTTTTCTGTTGTATTTTGTACACTACTACAATACTAGTTTATTTATTTTATCACTTTTTTATACTATTTATATTTGATCTGTTGTTTACACGGCTTTGACATCTACCTATTTGCTGTTGCTTTCATTTGTTTCTTCCTACCTGCTCCTCCTCCAGACTGCGTCACCTCCTCCTACATCCCCGTGAGGGGCTTCGAGGAGACCAGCTCGGGCGGTGCCTCCCTGGAGGTGGAGGAGTTTGTCCCCTGCATCGCCAAGTGCTCCCAGCCCTTCACCACCTACAACAACCACCTCTACATCTACCCCAAGCACCTCAAGTACGACGGACAGAAGGCCTTCGCTAAGGTACGCCGGAGGGCTGCGTTCAACGTAGGGCTGGGCCATAAACCGGTATACATCGGTATATCAGAACTTTTTCAAGAGATTTAAAATTAGACAATATTGTTTTATATTGATATAGTTATATTATGCGTTTATTCATGACTTTTTCTATTTGTTTGTCTCTCCCTCCATGCCTGCACTTGTCCCTAAAAATAGAACATTTCACATTTCCATCGGGTTTCCTGTTTTTTCTCTATGCCTGAAAATGTTTCCCACTTTATAGAAAATACCGATATATATCGTGTATCGGTATTAAAAACCTAAATATATCGGGATATTATTCTTGGTCCATATCGCCCAGGCCTAGTTCAACACCCGGCTGTTTTTGTTGGGTTGGCTTCTTTTTAGTTTGTTCTTTTTTCTTACATGCAGTTTTTTTTTTTGCTGAATAACCTACAAAGTGTTATTTTTATTTTAGGTCATTGACGGTATTTTAGGTCATTCTCGAGAACCTAAATTGGAACTCAAATCAAAACAGACACACCTCTCCCTCCAATGCCGTAGGGTGCTCCCGCAGAGGCTCCGCCCCACACATTGAAAACACATTGTGGAGGCTATCATATTGTTGTTGTGTGTGCGGTCTGCACCACTTCGTTTGTGTTCCTATTTACGGAGCCAGGGCTGTGTGGAAATACCAGATTCCTTTTTGTTCAGCAGAACACAGATAACGGCGAGGAGCTATTTGGTGAATTTGACCCAAAAAAAATGTGTTCGCTTACAATTGGCTCAATACCGTTAATTAGCTTTATACCTTTGTATACCTTTACGGCATAAAATAATAGCTTGTATTCCTGTCCGACACAGTGTCTTCCTCCTTCTCTCTGTGTCGTTCAGGCAAGAAACATCGCTGTGTGTATCGAGTTCAAGGATTCTGACGAAGAGGACGCCCTGCCCTTGAAAGTACCATTACCTCACTACCACTCTGGCATATTTACTGCTCTACCCCCCCACACCGCACATTTACAGAGGTGACCAGTGTCTCCCCCCCTTCCCTCGTCTCTCTGCCAGTGTATCTACGGCTGTCCAGGTGGCCCTTTGTTCTCGAAGCAGGCTTTCGCGGCGGTTCTGCACCACCAGCAGAACCCAGAGTTCTGTGACGAGGTGAGGCCGCCAGGCAGAACGCCGATGCACGGCCGATGAAGTAGAACTCCTGTTGAAAAGACAATGATTCAAAATACATAATTTAGGGGGGGGGGGGGGGTGATTTAAAAAAAACACACACGATTATTTATTCAGCGCGCACACACACACACACACACATGCACACACACACACACACACACACACACACACACACACACAAGGACACCTCATGGAGATATTCGATGAATTCGCCAAAAAAGAGTGTATAGCGTTATCTTAAAATCGCTGCGTCGCCCTTTAAGCGGCCATGTTTTTAAGTGTGCTCATGTTGTCGTGTTGCTCAGGTGAAGATAGCGTTGCCCACGCAGCTGCACGAGAAACACCACCTTCTCTTCACCTTCCACCACGTCAGCTGTGACAGCAACAGCAAGAAGAAGGAGCAGGTGGAGGCCCCGGGTACGCAGCTCCTCCCACACCTTTCACTCCTCTCCACCCCTCCTCATCCTACCGCATGTTACACACTCTCACGTCGCTCTCTACCCCTCCTCACCCTACCACATGTTACACACTCTGACGTCGCTCTCTACCCCTCCTCATCCTACCGCATGTTACACTCTGACGTCGCTCTCTACCCCTCCTCCTACCGCATGTTACACTCCCTACCCCTCCTCACTACCACATGCCCCTTACTGTATGTGCGCTGTAAACAGCAGCACTTGTACCTTTTTTAATTCCCAAATAAACGATATTTTGTATTTAATTACTTAGTTACTTGACGCGGTGTCAATTTTTTGCCAGGACTCGTCGCCATGGCAACCCGCACCGCACTCCTGCCTCGGGCGGGTTGTGCTCATGCAGGATAGCGGATCAGAGGCTGTCAGAAAAGTGCTATTTAAACCCTAACGTATCGGATCTAGTTCCCCCCCCCCCACATCCCAACACAGCTGTGCATGGTGTCTTATTATGTTGGAGTTCAACAGTATCTTTCTGCTTTGTGTTACACGTAAAGTGCCAAATCCATTTATTGTTGTGTGCCTTTGCATTGCTTGATGCCTTGCAAATGCTGCCCTGATAGATCTGGATGCTGTTACTGTATAAAGCATTTTTCTATCGACGCACGTCAAATCATAGGCAATATATGCCCTGGGGAATTTAAGCACCCCGTGACAATCACAGCTGCTCTTCCATTTACTGCCCCGCTACCATGGTGACCGTGTATTTCCACTTGACCTGAGTTTGCTGGTCAACAGCATTTTGGAGCGACACACCCATTAATTAACCGTTTCCTGGATTAAGAAATGCTCCATGCTCCAAATTTGCAAATCATTCATCATTCAATCATAAAGATGTGAAGATAAAGAAAAATGTGTCAGCTGAGTTGTCACACCGTTGTCCCGCTCAACCATAGATGGTATGTACAAATACACAAACCCTCTGTGACGTCACCATAGACTGTATATACAAATGGACAAGCCCTCTGTGACGTCACCATAGACTGTATATACAAATGGACAAACCCACCGTGACGTCACCAATAGCTTTTTTCAAGCTGTCTGTCTTTGACCGTCGCCATCTTTGCAGTGCCTGTCACCTGTAAACCCCCCCGGCCCATTATAATGGGAGAAATGTATGGCTAACATAATTGAGTTATAAAAAAATTCACCAGACTATAAACACGTTTATTTTTGCTGCAAATGTGGACATTTTAACATGGAGTCTATGGGGAATCGGGGATTTACTCCCTTTTGCAGCCAGCCTCAAGTGGCCATTCGATGAACTGCAGGGTTGGGCACTTCCGCGTTGTATTAATTTCTCAGCAGCGGAGGTTCCCGCTTCCCGCTCAACCCAGACTAATCAAGAGTGCAGATATGCAGCCGCGACCTTGCGGTGTTAAAATATTGTGTTATATGTAAACGTTAAATGTTAAATGTTAAGTGTAAAATGTTAAACGTTAAATGTTAAACGTTAAATGTTAAACGTTAAATGTTAAATGTTAAACGTTTAAACGTTAAACGATAAACATTAAACGTCTCTGTGCGACGTGTCTCTCCACTGTGGCGGTTGACGTTGGATGTCCCCCTGGTGGTCACAGTGGGTGCAGCATGGCTGCCTCTGCTCCGAGACGGCAGGGTCGTCATGAGTGAGCAGCACCTACCCGTGGCTGCCAGCCTGCCTGCTGGTTACCTCGACGGTGTTGCCAAGGTAACCGTAGAGGGGCGTGAGTTTGTGTGTGTGTGGCTGGGGGGGGGTGCAATGTTCAATGTACAAACTGTGTGCTTTGTGATGAAACTCTTTCATGCTTAATTTCATTTAATTGTGTACACTTAACATTTAATTTTATTCGTTTATTTTTGATTAGGTTAAAAATATAATTCAGTTACAATAATTTCAGTGTAAATGAATTATGTTAATTCAGCATAGTTTCACTGAGAGTCTCTTATGAGTTTAAAGTACAGTTCCGATCACTAGCTTGCTCTCAAGATCTGAAGTTCTTCTTTGTGACATTGCTTTTGGTTCAAATTAAATTGGTGGTCAGAGGAGACAATGTTATTCTTGTTTATCATATTAGCCTTTATTGGAGTGGGACCTTTACATTTTCCAACATTTTCATCTGATGGCGGGTTAACTTAATTAATATTCAAATTCAATACGAAAATCCACTCTTTTTACCCCTCCATTGAGGAATGTGTGTGTGGCCATGGACTAATAGCATTATCCCTATCCTGTCTTGATTAATAAAAACGTTGCTATGCTATCGACGCATCTCAAGAAATAAGATTTAAGAGATAACATTATTATATTTGGTCTGTATGTGGCGCATTTATATGTATATTTGTTTTACAGCATTCTGGGCCAGAAATAAAGTGGGTAGATGGAGGGAAACAGCTTTTCAAAGTCTCTACTCACCTTGTTTCTACAGTCTACACCCAGGTACAGTATAAATTAACTGATTACCTCTATCAGTGATATTTGATATTTACAAATATTTACAATGTTATGAAAAGTACGATAAAAAGAGTAAATACAATAGTGTCACATCACATAAGAACTGTACAACAAATGCAGCAAAGGATTACTATTATAGCAAATAAACAATAGTTTCTCTAGTGACATATTTTCAATATCATATCCCTATAGATAGACAGTATTTATTCTATGTTCATCGGATAACTTGGCACAGTGGCGGCCACTCTGGCCACAAGATGCAACTGCGCCCTATGTTTCACCCGATGGACGTCAAGCTAGACTCTAAGATATTCACATCACACGCCATCCAGTTCCAGAAATATTGGCAAACAAACATTCCTGTCTTTTTTGGTAAAGTGTCATCTACCTTTCCCTCAGGATCAACATCTGCACAATTTCTTCCATCACTGTCAGCGCATGGAGTCCTCAGAACAGGCCACTGAAGGAGAGCTTGTTAAATACCTGAAGGTGATCCCTTCGGTTATACTGCTAGTACTATTTATAGCACAGTAGGCGTTTCATCAACGAGAAGTTTGACAAGTACGTAAACAACTTGCATAACAGAGGACACCTTTCTCTCTTTGTAACTCTCTCTGTCACTCTCTTTCTCTCTCTAGTCTTTTCCCACCATCCCACACTTTTACTTCTTATTCTTATTCTTAAGAAGACTTCTTAATTCCCCCCTCTTGCTTTTAGTTCAGTGTGACATGGCTTTTGTTTGGTCCCCTCTTCAATTATGTCCAGTGTCCTTTAATCGTGTTACGTTGAATCCACTGGTCATATTTAGTTTCTCTTCATGTCTTATTTAGCTACTATAATTTAGCTTTTTATCTTCACGCTTCTTAATTCTTTGTATTCGTGTGTAGTTTTTTTGGTCTGCGCTTCGACTGCAAAGCACTTTGTGTCACCTTCTGTTATTTTCAAATGTGCTCTACAAATAAAAGTGACTTGACTCTCGCCCTCTCCCTCTCTCTCTCTCTTTCTCTCTCTCTCCCCCCCCATGTGTGCAGAGCCTGCATGCCATGGAGAGCCATGTCATGGTGAACTTCTTGCCCACCATCCTCAACCAGCTGTTCCGTGTGCTGACCAGAGCCACGCACGAGGACGTGGCGGTCAACGTGACCAGGCAAGACGCATGCTCACACACGCACACGCACACGCACGCGCACGCACACGCACACACACACACACACACACGCACACTCGAGCGCCTGTAGGCTACGTGAGCATGTCATACTTATGCCCTGGTCTGTTGGCCACCCGGACCTCACGCATGCGATTGATGCAGCTACACCAAAGAGTCAACCAGCGTCCGGGCGATTTCTGTTGATGAGCAGCTGCTCCCACATTCACAAGCGAAAATCGCAGCCATGTAGTTCTTGCTTAAGACATACAAAATACAGAAACACATAGTCTGAAGCCAAAGCCCCCAATGGAAAAGACAAAAAAAAAATGTAATGTAACACAAAATGCTGGCAGCTTACACTATTTTGTAAAACATAAGCTACAACATTTGACATGC
>JAODUE010021755.1:4681-23693 GCA_027564755.1 Amblyopsis hoosieri | reverse complement strand
TATATCTAACACACACACACACACACACACACACACACACACACACACACACACACACACACACACACACACACACATGCAAATACTCTACATTGTATTTGTGAGTCTGTGTGGGGTATGTTAATCCGGGCCTGTGAATGCACAGTATGAGCAGGCCAGGACATCAACAGTTAACAGTTCAAGTTCCAGCAGGTCGAACATGCATCTGAGTAGCTTCACCACACTCTACACCGCTACCCTTTAACCTTAAACGTTTATTTGCTTGCAGCCCCAGTGTGCCAAAAATGTGCTGGTTGATATAGTGTGCAATGGACACTGAATGTTTTTAGCCAGGTAATGTAACTTAGCATATGGTTGCACAGTTGCCTTTTCTGTTTGTGTTTCTCTCCAGTGGGCGTAGTTTGCACTCTGTCTCTGTGCCTGTACCCACTATCCATTTAAAACATGTATATGTTTCAGTTCAAAGCTTATAGAAACATAGTTCTTGGTTCTTTATCTTGTCAGTAGTGCAGTAGGGCAGTAAGTGGGTGTATAACCCCTAATTTCCACCGGGCGCGTTGTTCCGTCGCGTCAGCGATCCGATTTTGCTCCGTCATCTGCACTGCATCCTGCCCCACCGGCAGCGCATCAGAAGCGGACCGCGTTTTCACTGAGTTTACATAACAACAAACCAAAACCAAACCAAACCAAACCTGAAATTATGAGTTCTGACTGATTGGCAGCTGGTCGCTTTCAGAAGCGTCCCAGAAGCGCCTCCGTCAAAAAATAGAACTGCCACCTACGTATTTTTAGCGGAGCTGAACGGAGAGACGCTTCTGGGACGCATTGGTGGTTCACTTGCATTGAAAAGAGCTCTGTGACGGAGCCGGAACGCGACAGAGGCATGCGCCCGGTGGACATTGGGGGTTAGGCCTTTGGTGTTTGTAGTACCAGACGTCCAGCTGCATCACCTACCTTGTCGGCCAGAGTCCAGCCCAGATACTTCAGGTAGCCGTCGTTGAGGAACCTCTCTGGGTCGTCTCTCAGCCACACGCCAAGCTCCTCGATGCACGCCGCCCGGATCTCTGGCACCTGGTCGCGGTAGCGGTGCACGAACACCCCGCGGAACGTTCCAGTGATCAAGAAGGACAGCTCCTCACGGTGCTCGTGTAGCTGTGCACGTGCACACCACACACACACACACACACACATACCATAAAGCTTAAATAAAGAAAACCAATGTTAAAAGATACATTTTATTATTATTATAATAAATTGTTATTATTATTATTTATTATATTTTCTCACATCAGGAGGAAGAAAACAAGTAGGAAATGCATGCACACACACACACACACACAAACACACACCCACGCGCTCCTATAAGTTTCCTCTTAGGAAAAAGCACCGCTACTCAACTGCTGTTGGGCTCGACATTCATTTGAATGAAACAGTGAATCTAGCGGTGCGTGAGTATCACACCAGTCTGCCTGGAAGCTGATTTCACAGAATGTGTCGATTCTCATTAATAATATAATAATAACACGTTCATAAAAATACTAATAAAAAACACTAGTTTTACACTACTCAGAGATACGATGTGCTAGAACCTCTTTAATGGAGGCCTGCAGCTCCTCCAGTCTGGAGATAGCTCGGTCCTGGTCGTCCTTGCCGCTCTCTATCTCGTAGCGACGCTCGCTGGTCTGCAGCTGGGTGCACACCCTCATGGAGACCTCCACCACCCCCGTCATCAGCTTCATGGCTGACAGAGGACACAAGCACACACGCACGCAGTACATGCAGGGGGAAACTCTGGCAGGGATACAGAACAGCATACACCATGCAAGAGATTGCGGGAATACTGCTGATCTCGTGAACTTTTCACCCCAGACTAGAAAGCAACTCTCTTATGGTTTGCCACATCTTACTTTGAACAGCCCGCTTTGAAGGTTAATGCTAAAATGAATGTATGGATGAACAGCGTCTTCTTCATAAACTCTTTATTTCCGTTGCTCATTCACAAGCATACACTTACTCAGACAAATGTCAGATGATTTACAGATTTACACCAGGCATTTAGAGTTAAGCTTAGTTACTAAGCGCTCAGCAGTTGTGTGGATGCATCAGATATATAAATATTTCATTCTGCTTCTTATTTAAACTCCATAATATGAACTGCTAAACAGGTGACAAGAGCGTTTTCTGGGTGTTTTTATGAGGGGTTGCCAAAGTGTTGAACCAATGTTGTTCATTATAATTAGACGTCTAGCCTGACTGAGCAGCAGTGCAGGTCATGTGACTTCCTCGTCTAGTGTCTGTCTAAACACGTCCGTACCCAGGCCGTCATCCACGCCCCCTGGAGGTGGGAAGGGGGAACACTCACCGAGCAGGGTGCTGGTGTGCCGGAAGGCTCGGACCTGGGAGTCAGACAGGCCGGTGAGCAGAGCCAGCAGGGAGGAGAAGAGGTACTCGTCGTACAGCAGGCTGTTCTGGCAGGAGCGCACCAGAACCCGCACAAACTCAAGCAGGCTGGTCCGGAAGCGCTTGCACTGGGGGCCTGGCGAGCACAGAGGGTAGCTGACAGAGTCCTGCACAGAGGGGGGGGGGCTTAGTATCACACAAGCTGTGTAAATAAATAAATGGATACAGCTGAGTATCAAGAAATCAATACCTAATTTTCAAGCCCCTAGTATCGATACATAGAAAATATATTTTTAATTAAGCACAATGAAAAAAAGACATAAGACAGGGAATAGATATATAAAATGAAAGATAACTACATGCATTATTAATTACATTACATTGATTTAATTGAGTTATACTTTTGAGCTCAATTAAGATTTTTCTGAAAATTATTATTAGTTTTGAAATGTATCACAATATGTACCTTAACGTGTCGTGATATAATCGTATGTTGAGGTCCTTGCCAACACCCAGCCCTAACATAAAGCTGACCCATGTGGTACATTTCTAACCACCGCCACAGAGAGTAAGTACGAGACAGAGGAGGGGAGCACGAAACCTTGCAACGACATTCTCTCACCTCATTGAAGTCTTTGGTCAGCGCGCTGATAATCTCAGCGTTCTGCATGCTGTCAAACATCTCCCTGGTTACCACTCCTGCATAAAAAAAAAAGTTGTCTTAATTCAGTGTTCCAGCAGTTCGGAAAACATTGTTAAATATGTTATGATTTGTTTATTTAGATTACTTCCTGGTTCTCTTTACAATGCGCATATTTCTTTATATCTACTGTGTCTTTAAATTCTCCTAGAGCGTTGCAGCTTGCCAAGTTGTGTTCAAGACATCAACTGCCTCCAACTGCATTGTTATCACACACAGATCAATAGTGGAGTGCTGATCAATGCCCATGCCTGAACCAGGAGGATAATCCGTTGAACTTTGACCTGTATCCCTCCCTCCCCCTCCCCCGTCATAACCATCTTGTTGACCCCTGACCTTTGCATCCACAACACTGAATGATGAAGTTGATGAGCACCAGCAGGCCAGCCTCCCTGCTCTGTTTGTATCCGTCCAGCCACTCGTCCACCACAGTCTGAGGAGGGACAGTTACAGTGGAAAACCTCAACCACAGTACACTGTAGTAGCCCTGCCATTCTCTTATCACTACCTGCCCATAATTAGATTTATTCTGCCGGTCCTGGCATTCCCCATTATTCCTCTGGTCGGTTTCTTCTGCCAGTTATCCAAATTCCAGTCAAATCCACCAACTGCTCTGCATAATCATTTTGCCCAGCCGTGGTATAATTAGACAGAAGACATATAAAGATAGTGTGCAGCTTGATCACAATACAGCAGCACTGATGCACAATTTTGCACTAAAACATGTCATGTCATCGTCAAACAAGAGCACAGTCTGAGGACTGCTGAAATAGAGCGAGTACAGTGCTATACATATCTCTACCAGCAGGTGTAGTGAGCCAAAGAGGGATATGTATTATGGACGGTGTTAACTGGAAACTGTAGTGACAGGTTATTTTCTACTACCCCCACCGCTCTCATTCTCTTTTATTGCACTCTTTGGCACTTCATTTCAGATTGAACCCAGAAGAAATTAGGGAAACAGTGCATCGGAGCCCCACAATGGCTGGGATGGATACGAGCTGTCATTCATTGACTATGTGACCCAATGGATGCGCTCCTTCCTCTCTCCGCGCATCAAAGGCAACTCCATAGGGCCACATCAGTCAGCTACTGACAGCGCATGATAATCGGCCACATTGTCAACTGTTAGGGTCTTATTTCCCTCTCATTATTCATCCGTGTCCCTCCCTCCCACCTCCTCCCACTGTCTGCTCACCACTGTGGCACTCTTTCCAGAGCGGATGGCTTCGTAGAGCTCTCCTGCACTGATACCCAGGTTTGTCACGTGACTAATCCCGGCCGGCCTGGAAGCAGGCTGTCTGGGTGTCCCCAGGGAGGGCTGTGGTCGGGGGGAGCGCCCTGGAGGAGTGGAGCCCGAGCTGGACATGTGAGGCAACGGGGCTTTACGCCTCTGTCTCTTGAGTGGCTTGGGATGAAATGGAAAAGACAGGTCACTTCAAAGGGGGGTGGTGGGGGTCCATATCTTGTGTTTGACTATACTGTATAGTGTTTGACTAGGGTTTGATTATAAGGCTTTGTGAACGTATTACTTCTGTGTGTGTGTAGAGTTTAATTAACCTTTAAACACGTTAATACATAAATAAAACAATTAAAATAAAAAACTGAAATATGATCTGATAATTACCAAAATTCCAGGTATGGATGCAGCCTTTTTTCTCTTCATGGCTTTCAGCTCAACCTCAAAGTCACTGCCTTCATCTGATATGTCATCTATATCATCAATACTACTGTAACAGATAGGATAAAGTTGACATTGAAATCTGAACAGCAACCATATCGGTATATGACCAAGACTAAACATAGGCCTATATGAAAAACAATATAGTATAGAAATAATTTCTCTAACTTTACCTGTCAAAATCAGTATCATGAGCTGACATCATGTTCTTAGTACAGTACCGGTAGAGGCACAAGGATGTATGCTTGATGCTTTATGATGCTTTATGATGAACAGTTTTCCAGGTTATTGATACTGTAGGGAAGAGAATCGTCAAAACTACCGACCGCACTTTACGGTACAGGTTAAGATTAGTTCGCTATTTAACTACTGTTATCTTAACAATTTAACTCAGATTTCACATTTATGTAAATATTCTATAGAGCGCAGCAAGTGTAAATCGGAATTCTGAAATTATTATAGAATTACTGCTTTGCTAATAATTGATCACTCACCGAGGTGTTTCGCTTTGTTTAATCTTTGAGTTAGATTACCGTAGTTCACTTACTGCAATTTCTAGAGGTAAAGATACACGACGTCGATTGGCCAACTCCAAACACTCATTACGTGTTTATTGGTCAAATTCCGTGGTTGCCATCAAGTTGCCATCCGTATTTCAAACTTTCCTGAGATAAATGGCGCCTTAAATCGTATACCTTTACACAAACTAAAACTATCGTATCAGTGAGTGACCACCTTATTATGGTTGACCAGATCAGCAGAAAAGGCATGCCTTTTGGTTATTTTGGTTTAAATCGTAGGGAAATATGTATTGCCATTTTAAATATAGGCTAACGTAGGATAGCCTAGCTAGCCTGCTATAAGAAAACACGGGGGGAAATTCCTGATGTTGAGAACCGTGGTTAAAATATTTTATATTGCCCAGATATTCATAACAACGAATAGTAAATGGAATATGTCTTCCATATTTTCCCTATCATGCCCATATTTGTCCGCTTGGACCGTGGCTTGAAGGATATGACAGACAAACGCATTTAGGACCCAGAGGTGCTCTTTTTTTCAACACCCCACGCCACCGCCCCTTCTCCACGGGAGCGCAACCCTCCTCTCCGCTGGTTCCACCTCACGCTGCACGGAGGTCCATTGTTCTGCTACTGATAGGCTGAAAGCCTGGGCAAGAGATGCAGCGCGCACAGGGACGGACGGCGGTACTCCTTTCCCCGGCATATGCTCCATAGAGCCGCCTAGCTGAGGGAGCAGACACGGTCAATGAAAACACATGTCCAATCTGAAGTCTAGCGTGGATCCACATGAATGGAATGGATTTGTATAACAATATTAGGCTATCACACACGGGTTTTTATTGAGATTTGGTTTGAACTGTTAGACTAGTTAATTTCTGTTACTTTGTGTTTTTCGAGTGCATTCAATCAGGCGATAGCAGCAAAACAGCATTGTGCTGTTTAAGGGCTGTGAAGATGGATACCCGGTTACCTTTTCGTAGGTACCCGCTGATGTTGCTCTGCACGCTCACTGCCCTGTCACGGACTTTGGGCCCCGTGACTGCGGGAAAGAGTTGCGCCGAGACGCGGCAGGTGTATTCGGAGAAAGGCTACAGTACAAACAGCGCTCCTCAAACTCCAATATCTGGTAAGTGTGTAGCGGGGGGGCAACAATTCTTCTGAACGCAGTGTGTTAATGTTGAGGGCTTGGTTGCCAGGAGCTGTTCTGTCCCCTGGGGCAATTTATGTGAACCCCATTTGGGGTTTAGAAAGACATCACATAATAGGATTTATAGTTTCAGACCGTCCTCCCCAGTTTTTATAGCAAAGTAATGGGCTGAGCAAATTGCCAATACCGGTGCAACAAAGAACCTCGCCCATAATTAGTCTAGTTGCCCAGCATCCTTTCGCCAAGTCTCATTCACAGGTCCTATCTCTGAAGATGCATACCACGGGCTATGGCGCATGGGTCAAACCGAGGTTATATTTTAATAACGTACTAATTAAGCTTTAGGTGAGGTATTCAAAGAGGTTTACAAGAAATAAAAAAAAATAAGATGTGTTTGTGTGTGAGAGTGTGACATATTGATTGACAAGATGAGAGTGAGGAAATTAAAATAAATAAATAAAATAGGCTATTTTAATAGTGTATATAATTTTCAATGTTATTATTATTTATACATTATTACATTTGCCAGAATGATTTAGCTCTCTTTGTGAGTGTTCGTTGGTAGGCTAAGTGTAAATAACAGACCATGTTTTAGTTGAAATAATGTGTGACTTAAGAAAGTCTGAACCATGTTGATGATCTGTGTGTTAGGCTTTATGTTTGTTTAAAACCTAATGCTTCTGGGAGAAAAGGGCAATATTGATTAATTGTGTGTATGTGTGTGTGTGCCTGTGTGTTGGTTTATCTCAATCCGAGTCTTGGCTCTCTGTCCCGTGGGCAAGGGGAGCAGATGGCCAGCAAAACGAGGAATGAGGAGAGGCAGTGTAGAATTGGTAATCGGGATGAGAGACGAGAGACTCGCACAGAGAGAACAAAAGCAGTACAGAGAAATCACAGGGTGGAGTTGGGTTTTACACTTTTGAGACACTGCAGATTCAGCATTACAGATTTAAACATAATCTTTTCCCATGTTTCATACATTTCCTCATGAAGATTTTTTTTGTTTGTTCTCAATTTGCATATCATTACCTCTGACATATCAAAGCCCAACCTGAGTTGACAGAGAAAGACATGACTGAATTTAAATCATTCATGCAGGGAAATTATAATTTACTCCCTTATCATTGATAAGGTTGTACTGCAGCAGCGACACAGGCTGTTAAGAGAATTGATAGCATCCACATCATATGTGGTTTACCCTGATAATGGACCAGGCATCACTGTTAAGCATGCCTTGATCTTTGATGAGCTGTTATCATACAGAACCACACAGTATCAGTAAATTATAGTAATATACCGACACCATTTGTATTAATTACATTCTCCACATATAGCAGAGATACATAGAGGGATTACAGGATTCATTATAGTTTTATTTGTACATTTCCAGAAGTTTTGACTTCTATTTTATTATTTGTTATGTTAGATTATTTGACTACATGCTGACAAATAATGAGGTACACGTTAACCCCCCTTCCTCCTGCCCAATATTATTCATTTGCATAAGATTTAGATAAGGTTTAGAATTGGTCTAAGACACCAAAAGGTTTGATTAACATGGACCTTCTTGATCTACAAATGTGTATTAATTTCCATGCTTCAGTAGGACAGGACAAAAGGTGGGCGTGTCTGTCTGTCTGTCTGAATGATTTGTGATTGGTTTCCTGCTGCTCCAGGTGAACATCTGCGCGTGTGCCGTAACGACTACACCTGCTGCTCTAGCCAGATGGAGGAAACGCTGGCCCTCCAGAGCGAGAGGGACTTCCTCAAGGCCATCGAGGAAAACAGCCAGTTTCTGCTAACCACATTCACACAGAGACACAACCGGTTTGACGGTGAGAAGCCTGCAGGTTCAGCAGCATGTCAGGGATTAGGGAGAGAACACCGTTTGAAGCTGGGGGTGACCTAAGAGTTGTGATTGCCTGCATTGTTAAGCAAATGCTCTATAATCTATGTGGTTACTCTCCCGTACCTCCACGGTATATTGACATCATCACTCCCCCCATCTTTGCCCTCTTTATATAACCGATGATGAATCACTGGAGTGGATTGCATGGGCTTTAAAAAAGACTGACTAATGAAATAAAGGAGAATATGTGGTTACTGTCATTTGCCAGTAGACAGGCTCTTATGTAACTATCCCTCTCAGCTATCAAACTGTGGCCTTGGAATTGCCTAGCTTGTAGGTGTTGGGTGATAATACTACATGTGGTTTGTGATTCATACTTCCTGTGCATTCAGTTTTAAAAATGTAGTTATACTCAAGCTTGTGTTGGCTAATCCTACATTATTGTATCGTAGCCTTCTTCAGGGAGCTTATAGACCTGTCAGAGAAGTCCATGAACCAGATGTTCACCAAGACCTACGGCAAGCTCTTCACCCAGAACTCACACGTCTTCCAGGAACTGTTTGTGGAGCTCCGCAGATATTATTCTGGTTGGTATAATATGTTGTATACATGAATACTGCAGCAAACAACTGTTTTCTATGTGGAGATATAGTGGAGTTATTGCGTCCTGTGTAGAGAATGTAACTCAAGCTCGGTTTTTTGTTTGCATAGGCTGGCCGAGCATGCATGTTGGTGTGTGTGTGCGCGTGCGCGCGTGCTAGCCCATGCGAGTGCCACAGAGCATGTGTGTTGGTTTTATATGCTGATGCTCTAGTGTGACATCTTGTGGCAGAAATGGATATAGAATCCCTTTTTAAATAACAATGTCCTGACTGTCCTCCTGCTGTTAAGAAAAGAGAGGTTTAGCAGTGGGAGGCTTTCATAATGCAATGCAAACAATAGGCCGAGGGTGGCGTTTGTTTTATGTGCTGTAGGCACCAGGCAATAATAATCTGCAGGACAAGAAGACCACATCAATATTCTTCTGTAAACATACCTATTGTATTGATGCATTCAACTACAGTCATCTGTTAAAGCATTTGCACCTAGGATTAGTAATTACTACTTCAAACAATTACAATTAAACCATCCTACGCTATTGTATTCCACCATTCCTTTCCTACTATCATTATTTAATCCGCACAAGACTCTCAGCATGTACCTACTGTAGGAGCTCGACAGAGCTCTGAAGCCTGTGGCCATTCTACGGTGGATGGAATGCCACAGTGAATTTGAGAGAAAGAGAGGGAGAATTGAAATCCCATGGATGTCAGACTGTTTCTCTGTCAGTTCTGGTTTGTTGTGTTTTGGCACAACAACCGCAAGGTGGCCAGACTTGTGGCAGGCTGCTTAGTCAACCTGTCACTGTTTGCCAACCAACATTTTCATGCTAATTTGTGATGTGGCGGTAGGTTTTAGATGGAAGCATTGCTTAGTCAGAATATAGCCTCCAGATACTCTATTCCTGTACAGTGTATAAAAGGTACTAGCCTTAGTCCATCTGGCTAGTCTCTATAACAAAGTCATAGTCTACCTAAATGTTGCTTTCCTGAGCTATGTTCTCCCTCATTTAAAGGCAGTGTTTGTCATTCTCGAGAAAGCCTGCTAACTTGCTCAAATCAAAACAACCTCCCTCACAAACTTCGCCCCACACATTCAAATGCATTGCGAAACCTAGGACATTGTTGTTGTGTGCGGGTATGCGCCACTTTGTTTGTTTCTTTTTACGGGCCAGGGCTGTGTAGAAGTATTTTCAGCAGGCACAGAGAACAGTAAACTAGTAGAATGTGAGGAAATATTTGGTGAATTTTACAAAAAAGTGTATTGGCTTACAATAGCTGACTATACCTTTAACAAAAATATAGAGAATTTATATATGTACTTTATATACCGGTAAATACTTGCATTATAACAATTTCTGGCAATTCGTCTTTGGGCCACAGGGGGCAGCGTAAGTCTGGCAGAGGTTCTGTCAGATTTCTGGGCCAGACTGGTGGAGCGTGTCTTCTCCCTGGTCAACCCCCAGTACCAGTTCAGTGAAGACTACCTGGAGTGTGTCAGCAAGCACGCTGAACAGCTGCAGCCGTTTGGGGACATACCTCGCAAAGTCCGCTCACAGGTGTGTGTGTGTGGCCAAACAGATTTGTTTTAGGGCAAAGTCAACAAACATTGTAATTTAATTGTATACTGTACTTGTGTAGTTTTTGTCCCATTAGAATTGAAAGTGCAGTTATGGCTCTCTCCCCATTCATTTAGATAAGGGTATTTTTAATAACTGCCTGGAGGCATTACCAAGATGGCTGCCATCTTGACATTCTTGCTTATAATGACATTAGCTAAAATGATAAAAACATCATGACTGATAGCAAAAGATCTGTATGATACCGTTAGATAACGTATTTCCTAATCTGTTTGCACATGTACCAGGTGTCCAGGGCATTCATTGCGGCCAGGGCACTGTCTCAGGGCTTGGCTACTGGTCGGGATATCGTCAACAGAGTAGTTAAGGTGAGCTGCCTGTCACCAATGTGCACCAAAGTAATATGATGATGGGTTGCGGTATGCAGGCTGTGGTTTTTCACGCCCACCCTCTTTCATTGATAGCATTTAGCCGACGCTTTTTAGCCAAAGCAACTTGAGGCCAATGCCCACTGGCGGCGGCATTTGCCGGCAGGACAAGGAATGAAACGCTCGAAACGTATGGACAAATTGACAGAGGAGCTGAAACATCTGCAGATATGCAGTGCATGCTTATGGCTTGATGCTCAAGAAATAGACCCGTGTTCTAGACCTTGGTGTCTGCGCGCGTCAGACGCCGGCAGTGGGCGTTCACCTTTACAATGAGTACACTTGTCAATAATAGAACAGATCACGCACCAGCTGTCATAAGCAACCAACATTCTGTTAGCATACTGGCAGTAGTAGTATGGTCATCAGGACTAGGTTATGCATTTGACAACATACACAATCTAATTATATGCACCAGGGCTGTTCAACTCTGCGCATTTTAGCTCTCTCCCTGCCCCAACACACCTGATTCTAATGACTGGGTTGTTATCAGGCTTCTAACAACCCAATCATTTGAATCAGGTGTGTTGGGGCAGGGAGACATCTAAAACATACAGGGCAGCGGCCCTCCCGAACCAGGGTGGGAAAGCCCTGATACACACCATACAATTCTTGAAAATATTTGGTAGAAGCCTTAAATACTAACAAAGTGGCAATGTTCTAAGAGTTTTAACAGAGTACATTAACAAAGAATTTTATTTATTTACTTTATTTCTATATTTCTTTTCTAAATGGTATAAGATAAGAGATAGCGGTTGTAAGTGCTAAGGGGTAGGGAGAAGGGTAATCATCTTGTCGTCTTGCCGTCAGATGCGTGCCGACGTGGAGTGTGTGAACGCCCTGATGCGCCAGTGGTACTGCCCGCTGTGCCGGGGCACGCCCGGCCTGCGCCCGTGCTACTCTCTGTGTCTCAACGTGATGAAGGGCTGCGCAGCCAATCAGGCGGACCTGGACACCGAATGGAACAACTTCATTGGTGAATGGGGGAAGAGGCGGGCTTTTAGGGGAGAGTGACATGCATTGTCTTGCTTTGATGTACTGTATATTAGTGTATATATACACTGTGTTTAGCATATGCGCTGTATTTTGACTTGATGATGTGGTTTTATTACTGCTTATAACAGCTAGTAAGATTTGTGTAATCTTGCATTTGACCAGTTGGCCAGAAGGTTGCCGGCTCCTTTCTGTTAATTTCAACATTGAGACTCCTTTCATTGCCCTCTCTGCACCTGTTTCACTTCCCATTCCCCTAATGAGTTGGCCGTTCATTAAACATTCATGCGTGTCTCCTCCTTTTACAATTGATCTGTCTTCCCACATTTCCTGTGTGGTTTCATCAGACCTTCCTGACGTCTTTTGTTCTCTTCTTGTACGATGCTTCATCCTTTTATTTCATCACTCCCTCCAATGCCCATGTACCCATGCCCGTTATGCGCTCCACACTGTATCTCGAGCTGCCGCACCTACTACATGCTGTTTGCCCCACCCCTGGATGGTCTGGCCCAAGCCCTATTGGCTGTCACTGTAGCCTGAGTTCTCTCTGAAAACGACTGTCAGTCAAACAAGGCTCTTTGAAAATGAGCCACACCAACCTTATTTTGTGCCCAACCGTACGCTTGTATGTGTTAATATGTATGCGTGTGTGTGGGTTGGACAGCGGCACAATGAAACGTATTAATGTCTGTGTCTCTCTCTCTCTCCCTCAATCCCCCCCCCCTCTCCTTTCCCCCACCTTCCCCTCTCCCCCCCCCCCCACCCCCCCCACCCCCGCACCCCCGCATACTTTCAGATGCCTTGTACCAGGTGACAGAGAAGCTGGAGGGGCCTTTTAACATAGAGCTGGCAGCAGATTCCATCTCGGTCAAGGTGTCTGAGGCCATCATGCACATGCAGGAGAACAGCGTCTCCATCTCCGCCAAGGTGGGACGGGTACCATTGTATGTATACGGATGGAGTATTGAAAACGCTCATTAGCAATATGCATGCAACTGATAATTGGCAGGGTCCACTAGATCTACTGTACTAGATCCACATTGACCCTAATTCAGGGTATCGCTATAGCATTGGGGTCTAATTTTAATCTTTTTAATAATTCTGGCGATGTACAGTGTTAATTCAGGCAGTGACACACAATATGATCTCATGCCAGACCCCCAGAGCATACTAGTAAGGCTCTTTTGAGTCATTGGTTGTTGGATGTCTTCGTCTGTAAGGTTTTCCAAGGCTGTGGGTCCCCCAGGCCCGTCCCAGGACGATCGAAGCGCTCACATAAAGAGTCCCCGGGCAACCGAAGGCCTTTCCGCACCTATAGCCCCGAAGAGAAGCCTACCACCGCTGCAGGGACCAACCTGGATCGACTGGTGAGACAGCAGACCCCTGTCTGCCTCCACTCTAGGCAGATGTATTATCCTGTACACAGTAGATGTTATAGGAAGGATTGACAGGGTAAACAGGGTTGATGTTTAATGTCACGTCACAGATGCTAACATTTAAAGAGTGTGAAAATGTTGATGGGACAGCCAGTTACATCATTATCACATCATATATGGACTACTGTAGATTATATAACGTCAGAATCAATGGGGTTTGTGTAGGAAAGCCTTTAACTCGTTCCACTAATTCGCGCACGCTTGCTCTATCAGGCTTCTATTCAGTGTAAGCTGCAGTGTTACCAGAATTCAGACCGAGAGCAAGTGGGAGAGAGGTGGGCAGGGAAAGGAGTGACGTGCGGGGGTGGACAGGTGAGGTGGAGCACGGGCGTAGATCAGGCCAAGCTGCATGTGTCACCCGCCACCGTCCTGGGCACCGGATACATGGCACGGTGGGACCGGCCTATTTATAGCCTTGAACAGGCTCTCGTTCTCTGACGTGGCTGAGCGCCATCCACCTCCACCCCAGCCAGAGCCCCCTACCCCGACTTGGGAGCTTTAATGAGCCGTGAGTCAGACCAGCTCTCTCTGCCACCCCCCCACCCCCCCACACACCATCCAGGTTACCGAGCTGAAGGAGCGCCTGCGGCCCATGCGCGGCTTCTGGCTCGCTCTCCCACGCACCGTCTGCAACGACGACAAGATGGCCGCCGCCGTCACCAACGAGGACCGCTGCTGGAACGGGCAGGCTCGGGGCAGGTGGGTGAGACGGCGTGGGCGAAGGGGAGTGTTGGGGGGGGGGGGCAGACTGTTAATGCAGACGGAGACGTTTGATAAGCCTGTTTGTTGAGCTGCTGCTGCACACAGCTGCATGGGAAGAGAGAGGGAGGGGCAAGAGACACTGGAAGCTCCAACGTGTGTGTGTGTGTGTGCGTGTGCGTGTGTGTGTGCGTGTGTCAGGTATCTCCCGGATGTGATGGGCGACGGGCTGGTGAACCAGGTCAATAACCCAGAGGTGGATGTAGCCAAGCCTGACGTCAGGACTAGACAGCTGATCATGGAGCTGAGGGTGGCCACCAACAAGCTTCGCCACGCCCAGACAGGACAGGACACAGACTTCATCGACAGTGAGTTGTTATTCTCTCTCTTTCACGCCTTGTCCACGCAAACGCTCGGACATTTTTAATTGCATAGCTTTTACTCGGTGGCGTTTTGTCCTTTCATCCACACACAAACTGCGTTTAAGATCACTTTTTCCAAAACTCCTTCCTGGGTGAATTGTTTTATTATTATTATTGTCAGTGTTCATGTGTAGACGGGGAAGGTGAGAGTTGTTGGCATGTAACGACAGATTGTGCACTGTTATCACATGAGGCATTTTTCTGTTGTCATGTTATTGTGTGTTCATGTGGATGGAGATTTATTTAGAAAACAGTGCTTGTATGGATGGGGATTCTTTTTTATCTAATTTTTACGTAGCATGGAGGAGGATCATCTCCATTTTACAATGTAGTCGAGGAGGTTTCTCTGCCATCTAACCCTAGCTGGTGTGTGAATGGGTGAGGCAATCCTGTACAGTGTTCTTTGAGTGGTCTGTAGGTTAGAAAAGCACTGTAAATGCAGTGCTATTACTCTCTTTGTTTTAAAGGGAAAGTAAAACTATAATTCTCCTCACTTACTGTGACTATTTCTCATATTATTAACAAAGTTATCACACTATTTTGGAGATGTTTGTGAAGCCACATAAGTGCCTTGGTTAGATTTACAACTGGCATTAATGGAAGACTATCATGAATGTCAGACATGAACATTGTTACAAGACATGATAGCACAGGTATTATTCAACAAGCATATAGATAGAGATATATGGTGAAGCATCTGGATGATATTATTCATTTTGGAAGCTTATGATACAGATGCTTTTATCCAATGCAACTCACAAGTAGTGTCATCAATCTTCAAAGTAATTTCTAATAGCCTATATAATACATTTAGTTTGTTGCTTAATCCTAAAAGCAGAAGGACTGATTATGAGATTTTCTGGTATGTTAGTATTCTGCCTGGGCATCTGTTGAACCTGATGTTAGCATTGTTGCTATCATCTTTCTCATTTCTCAATAAAGTGTATTTTTACTAGGGATGTACCGATCGATCCACAGCAGATCGGAATCGCCGATTTCCACTCAAAATACAAGATTGGCGGTAGTCCTATTTTCATTTTTAATGGCCAATACGGAAAACCGATCAATGAAATGGCTGTCAAGTCAATGAATTTAGCCTTTTCTTGATCTCATGCGTTTACCTGACTTATTAAAAATGTATCATATTCATGGGGGGGAGAGGGGAGAGAGAGAGAGGGGAGAGGGGAGAGAGAGAGAGAATCGGTCGATTTTTCAGACTGAAAACCGTCATTCGGTATTGGCCAAAAAAACAGATCGGTGCATCACTCATTTTTGCCAAGAAACACTGAAATAGAATAATCCGGTTGTTATATACTGTATAATCAATTATGTAGATGAAATGTGCATGTGCACTTTTTTCTGGTAATCAGACAACTTTTCAATTACAGTAAACTGCTTTAATATTATAATCATTTCTTTCTGTTAGGTGAAGAAGGCAGTGGTTCAGGGGGCGGAGACCGAGGCGAGAGATACAATGATGATTGGCCAGGCTACGGGCCTTATTCTCCTGCACGTAACACTCCATCTGGCCCTGTCAGCCCTCCTCGTGTCCGAGAAAAAAACGTCTCAAAGTGGAACAAGAACAACGGTCAGGGAAGAGTAAGATCAGCAAGCGATCACCTGGTCATCTCTCTTGTCCTTCTGTGGCTGTTCTCTTTTATTGCCACTGTGGCCCCCATGTGGAGATAGCTGCGTATTGCAGCTATCTCAGCAGCTATTGTATTTAATTCTATTTGTTGTGAAGAGAAACAATCTCTTTGTGGAGTGAAAAGCACACATTTGGTCAGACATGCAGAACATTGTCAATTTAATGCTTCAAGACATATTTAATGTGTTCTGCAGGCAAATCAAAATCCAATTATCACTAAAAATGTACATAAAAATAGTTTGTACTATAAACAATCTTCCCTAAGGTCTAACTCCATTAACCAAAATCAACTGCGCAACAGCAAAACAAACACAAATACACTCTTAACAAACTTACACACTGAGTAATGATTGCAGGGAAAACCTGTGCAGAGTTGTGGACTCTTCTGTGTTTGAGCAACTCCTCATCCCAATGGGAAGGGGAAGAGTTGATGGCCCACACTTATAAACGTAAACGTCTATTACGTTATATGGCAGAGCGATCATTGAGTTCTGGGGATGCTATAATCTGATGGACCAGTGTGTCATTATCATTGTTTGTGGGATATAGATAGGTGATTGCTGTGTATATAGATTCATTATTCTGATTTTATTTGTTGCATTCCAGTGCTATTGACCATGTATATTTTGGTTAATTTATTCCATGGTGATCTTGGTTTAGGTCGCAAGTAGTGATTTGTTGCTAACCAGCAATAACATTTTGTTAAATGCATTCTTATTTTAATAATGCATTTTTGAGTCTTAAGGCTATGATTTATTAAGGCTTCTCAAATCATATGCAGATGCATCTTAATAAATTAGAATAATGTGGAAAAGTTAAGTACGGTAATATCAGTAATTCAATTGAAGTGAAACTCATATATCGTGGATTAAGAGGGAAAATTCAAAAGTATGTTGGCCTTCTGAAAAGTGTGTTTGTGTTTGTGTACAAGCACTCAGTACTTGGTTGGGACTCCTTTTGCATGAATTACTGCATCTAAGCAGCGTGGCATGGAGTCCACCAGCCTGTGGCACTGCTGAGGTGTTATGGAAGCCCAGGTTGCTTCGATAGCCGCCTTCATATGAGTTTCACTTTGTCAATTAAAATGTTCCACAATATTCTAATTTATTGAGATGCACCCGTATTACAATAACTTTATTTTGAGTTAATATACATTGTAATTTATTGATTCATTTAATTTATAAAAATGTGTATTGTTACTCTTTAGGAAACATTTGATCAAAGTGTTAACTTCTCAAAGAAGTTTACTGTTCTTAAATATAACTGCTGATTATGTTTGGGGGAAAAAACTGACACAATTGAAATGTTAAGTGTAAGCAATTACTTAAAAACGGCTTTATCCTGGTGTAATGCTGTGGTCTGCTAAGTATTTCTGTTTCTGGTATTTGATGTATGTCTTACAATGTGTTCAGGGTTTGTCTGTTATTTTACTGAATAAGTCTGTGGACAGACAGACAGGAATGAATGTTATGGAAAACAAAGGAGAGATTGTATTTGTGTGTGAAATCAAAGCGGTGCAGATGGTGAACAAAATAGGAATGTATTAATATTGTGCAAGGGCTCTACCTACAGTAATAAGTAAGTTGATCCCATAACCCTTTACTAGTCACTTTTCATATTGGGCAAAAGGACAGTCAACCTGTTCTATTTGGTAATTTAGTGGATGCTTTTATCCAAAGAGACTTTGGGAATGGGGGCATTTCGTATGAAGGTTAACTGTAAATTATATAGTTTCTAATAGGCTACTACATTAAACAAAACAGTATTACTTTGCACAAGACTATTAAAGCACATCCAGAAAACCATTAAGTATAACCAAGATGTTCTGTATCTGTAGTGGAACCATTATAGATGGACTCTCGTCAGTATACTACTAGCTAACACACCCTGGTGGGGAAAAAAAGCACAACTTTTTTTCATGTTTTTGTAAGTTTTTGTAACAAATGTTTCTTTTACCTGTTTCATTAAAAAGAAAGCAAAAACAACCTGAATTAGACCTGAATGATTTTTCTTTTGTAAATAATTACTTTAATTAAAAGTATCACTAGAGAATCAAGAGCTCATGAACTTAAATCAAATTCGCTTTTGTATAAATCTATTAAAAAAAACTAACTTTGAAGTAGGTGCATCCAGGCCCAGCAGAGGGCAGCATATCTCCACACTATCCAGGCCAACTGAGCATACATGTCTGACATAAACATCATCGTAGTATGGTCAGAAACAGTATTTTGCTGCACACTGCTGTTTAGGATCTTATTTGATCAGTGAAGTCCACATGAGCAGCAGTACATGATCATCGTCACATTTGTATGCTTTATTTGCTTACCAACATTTGTACTCGAACCCTTCACATGAGAAGTTTCGTTTTATGTCCTTTCCTTAAGGTGCCATGGCAGCCCTTGACATACATTTAGGTCAGTGTATGTGTGAGAAATACTTAACCACAGTCACGGCCCTAACCATGATAGATGTTAGTTTAAAATGTATTAGTGGGGATGACCTTTTGCCTGGGTGAACAGGAAGGGCAATGTGTGAGCACTGATTATTCTGCTGATGTGTGCAATGTGTCCTGGATATGATGCTAATATTCTAAGAGCTTAACAAAGACATGGGGAAATAGAAGGATTTACTTTTTAAACATAGATGGATAGAAGATAAGAGATAAGGAGCATCTGTCAGCTGACGTTCTGATGGGTAGGTCAGCTGCTGAGGTACCCAGGTGGATTCTGAAGAGGTGGGTTTTAAGTTCCTTCAAGTCCTTCATTGCACCAGTCCTCTAAATATGTGAATGGGCTGGAAGAATGGTGTCGAAGAATTGTCTGGAAGAATGATATGGAAGAATGCTCTGGAAGAATGATATGGAAGAACTATCTGGAAGAACTATCTGGAAGAATGATATGGAAGAA
>JAODUE010021745.1:0-23697 GCA_027564755.1 Amblyopsis hoosieri | reverse complement strand
GTCCCCTGCTGGAGCTGCTGCCCCCGCGACCCGACTCTGGATAAGCGGATGAAGATGGATGGATGGATGGATGGATGTAGCGGCAGGCCCATGGGTATATTTATTCATTTAATCAGAAAGGACTGAATGGAGAAGAATGGCTGTATATTGAATTCCGCTTGTTGAGGCTGTGTCACATACTTTGCTTACACCCTGTAATCACGAAAAAAATCCCCTGTCCCATTTTTCTTAAAGTTGTTTTTACTTTACAATTTAGAATATAGAAATTTAGAAATTATCATAATATAAATAATAGTTTTGAATCCAAGGAAATGTTCATATTGGTTTTAAGGGTGTGTGTTTTGCCCTTGAGTCATTTACATGCAGTACGAGTATTGGCCACCATACTACCGGCGATGTAAGCATCCTGCCGGTCTTGGCGCTGCTCCAACTTCCTGGTGATTATCGCTAAACAGCGATACACTTTTACGAAGCATGTCCTAGCTTAGTTTGCTTTGTAACTTACCCAAAATGCTCGGGTCCGGCACACCAGTGGGAGCTGTACGTACACTGGACCTCAGGAGTGAGTGTAATGTAACACATGACTAACAACTGAAGACTGCAGTTCTCCAAAGAGGGGGCTCTGGAGGAGGCCTTGTAATGCTTTAGCGGTGCCAGGCGGCACGCCTGCCCCAGGAGAACTGACAGGCATTACCCTGGCTCAGGCAGTCTTGCTGCAGGATAATAGCGCTCATAGACACCACAACCACGGGAGCCACTCAAATATTTACACCCTTAAATGTAGAGAGAATTCCTTGCGCATCACGTACAATCCATCCTCTCCCTCTCTTCTTCAGATTAAATTATATACTGTGCCGTCCCCGTCCCAATAGGAGGCATGGGGGCAGTTTATGTACATCGCGTACTCACGTACCGTACGCATAGCTGCATGTACGTACGCAGTGCAAAAACACAAAGTAAAACGCTGACATCGGTGTGTCTACAGTAAGCGCGTGTGCGTCTGCCCAATGCGTCCGCGACGCTCCATGGGAGTTTTAAGTGAGTGTCATCAGGGACACGGCGGTTGCAGCGTGTAGTGTAAATAAAGAGCACAATAATGACAATAATAAAACAGTGGTTTGGGGGGGGGCATTGCACAGCTTCTCTCCCACCCACCCCCCCCCCCCTTTCCCCCTTCCCTGCTGGGTTGACTGCAGCTTTCAAAGCAACACTGGAGATGACAGGGGGGAAAAGTGCTGTGCCAATTAGGGTGCTGAGAGAGAGAGAGAGAGAGAGGGAGAGAGGGTGTCTGCGTGTGTGTGTGTGTGTGGTGGGGGGGTAGACAGAAAGAGCAAGCGGGTGAGAAGCGAGAGAGCACACTAGTAAGGAAGGAAAAATAATGGCCTTCCACTGTCAGTGTGGACGCTGAGCCGAACAAAAGGCATGGAGGAGAGGAGGTAAACATTGGTGGGACAAACAAGTCAGCGGGGATGAGCGAGCGAGGAGGGGAGGGAGTGAGAGGGGAGAAGGAGGAGGAGGAGGAGGAGGAGGGAGGGAGGGAGGGGTAAATTGGCCTCTCTTGCCTGGGGCTGCGGGCCTCGACAATGGCACCTCACTAGGAAGGAACGCAGCACGGGGGACGCACACACACACACACAGTGAAGGAGACACACGTAGGTCTCATGTGATGTCCATGGGGAAGCTTGTCATCAGCGGCCATGCACACAGGCCAGGGCGGAGAGGGGACCATAAAAGTGCTCTGCGGTGCCACGAGCAGACTGTATGACAAGTGGCTCTAGCCGCACGCACACGCACACGTGTGCACGCACACGCACACGTGTGCACGCACGCGCACACGTGTGCACGCACGCGCACACGTGTGCACGCACGCACGCACGCACTTGTATGCACGCACGCACGCACGCTATGTTTAGAGTAATACAATGTAGCCACTTATGTAATTAGAATACTTTCCCCGACAATGTATTGTAACAGATCTACTATCTATATCACTATATACAGTTCCTTTCAATAAACAACATTAAAAAAAGGTATGCCACCATGTAAAACAACATCGTTTTTGTGGTTGCCTGGAGTTAGATTTTTGTTTTCTTTCTTCTCCACAGGACCATTAGTAGTGTATGTTCTACTGGTGTGTGTATATACTGTACAGCCTGGTATTTCTTGCGATGTCTAAGCAGTGTGCTTCAAAATGCTTAAAGCCGCTGGGAGCAACTTGGCACTAGACAGCTGCAACAGGCGAGGAAGCTAAAGCAAGGCATCATTATTGATTAGATATTCATTTCATCTTGTTTTGAGGCTATATGTTTTGTCCACCACTGCCCTATGTAATTTGTTCTACACTGGCTGTGTTTAATTCACCATACACACTAGTGCCGCCTTTGTTATGTCAATAGTATATAATTGAGATCTACTTTGCAGTATTGCCACTACTGTAGATTGTTTGTTTAATAATCTATTATTAATGTAATATCATGTTTATTTCCTGCCCATGTAAATTTAATTTTATTATTATTATTATTATATTGTCTTTTATTTCATGGTTGACAAATAAGCTGCTCTTTCAGAATTGGTGTAAGTGAAAATAAATGAGTCATCATGCTACAGTACACAAGACATTTCTTGCTGTTTCCTTGCTGCATCTTCAATAGCGGCTAAGGAATCCAACTTGAAGCACAGCATATTCACAAAAGTTAATAGCGATTGTGTTTGTTATTCCCTGAACCAGCAAATCTTTCAAAAACTCTAGCTAGAGTACAATAACTAACAAATGATGAATGCCTGAGAATAGAAACAATTGACCACGAGCCTTCGTGTAAACATTAGCTTGCTCACTTTGTCCTCTCTCTCTCTCTCTCACTAACTCACTGACGCACACACACACACACACACACACACACACACAGACTACAGATGAGTGGTTTGGCAGAGTGACAGCCAGTAGCACTGGTGTGTACCTGTCTGTTGGTCTGTGTGCACCCACCTTTCACCTTTTGCCATTTTAGCCTCAGTGATTCCATTAGTGCACCTGAATACAGATGCCGAGCTCCCTGCTCCGCTTTGTTCTCAGCTGGCACTACAATACACACAGTGTGGCAAGTGGAACAGATAAACCATCGCTGGAGAAACAAAGCAATGATTTAAAAAAAAACTCCCCAAATTCCATTGCTATTTCATATGTCAATCTATCTGTCAAATTATTCTTTTCTTTTTGGTAACGATTATCTCATGACACTGCATACCTCTTACATTGCCTTTCTTGGCGCCCTCCTCCTACATGTGCCCCCATCAGGACAATTGAGGTATTGCAGGCATATTATGTTTACCTTTTTTCTCAAAACATTAACTTTAGTGATGTTAGCTGAGCTCATTTCATTGTAAAGTGCAATGGATCCAAACATCGCTATGTACTATAGCATAATTGTGCATCTCAATACTGCAGCAGAAATATCACACTTCAGTAACACATATGCCCTTAAAGGTTTACATGCATAAGCATAAGCATAAGCATAAGCATAAGCATAAGTCCCCTTATGCCCCCTATATAAATAAGAACTTTTGCAATTATCCTTATGACATTATTCCACCTGCTATGTGTTTTCCATCTTCAGAGCGGGAATACAATCCATAAAATGCACTTTTGCCATTTTGGTCAGTTTTCGGCAGACGTGCACATTCTAGCACAACACCTCCTTGTACTTTTGTCTGCTAATAAAAAGCATGCCTAGAAGCTGCTGTGTGACGGGATGCACTAATAACTAGGTAGGAAACTAATAACTAACTTTGTATACAAGGTAAATATTTAGACAAAAGTCGCCATATATACAGGCAGAGACCGTACGCAAACTAGGCCCACTGGATAGAACAATATGCTAAATTATGTATACCTAGCTAAAACAGTCAATATTTCACCATGTCAGAGGATTATTTTAGCATGCTATATCAACCAGTGTCTTTTAGGCATTTTGCCTATATGTGGCTGCAAGAAAATGTCATCTTTGGTGGTTATGCTCTTGTGTAGCTTGACAAGTATTTGGACTCCATCATACTTCTGCTGCAAAACCGCGCATGCAAGCTAATGTATGTCATCATTGTTTGTAAACAGTAAATGGGTCTTTACTGTACTGTACATGTGGGTGGGTGGGGGGGAGTTGGCAATACATACATTCCTTTACTGATATGCCAGAATCTCTCCCTCTCTCAGCACCGCTCGAAAGCAAATGATTCGTATTCCTCCTTGCCTCCCTTATAAAAAAAAGCAAACAGCTCTCATCAAAAGCTGTTGCCTTTGATCAGGTCTTCAAAGAAGCATGTCATCAAAATCTATCAGGTTGTAGATGGGCAGGAGAAAGAAGGAGAGAAGGAAGGAAAAGAGAGAGAGAGAGAGAGAGAGAGAGAGAGAGAGAGAGAGAGAGAGGGGGGGGGGGGAACCTTTGGGTTACGACACCACTGAATGCTGCTATGTTTTCTTGTTAATTACTGCAGCAGGGGGTCATCCAGGAGCTGCAGTTGCTGAGGTCAAAACATAAACGAGGTGGATACACATTAGCATCCCGAGAAACAAAGGTGGAGGCAATGAGTGAACATGGGATGTGGAGGGATGGGGGGAATGTGTGTGTGTGTGTGTGGGGGGGGGGGGGGTGATATGGCTATACCTGAACCATATCTCTTTAATATATAACTGTAGGGTGAGCCACCTTGGATGAAAAGCATATGCTACATGCCCTGATTGTAATTATCTAACCCATCTTTGATAAGCCGACTCCACATAGGGTCTTACTCAATAGCATGGGACCTCTATCACACACAGATAAACATTATATCTCACTACAGGGACTCCAGAAATTGAACAAATAGAGAGAAAGAAAGAGAAGGTAATAAAGGGCAGAGAAGAGAAATGATCTCCTTAGATAAACGCCCAGATCACTAAGTGACGCCCTCCGTGGCTTTGCTCACTTTTGTAAAAGAGACAAATTCTCATGTAATGGATCCAGAGCAGCACATTGCAGTACTCCTGCTCCCCAGTGCTGAAATATGAGGGCTATGTCACCTAAGGCTGCCAAGCTAACCGCTTGCTGAATATAGGAGCAAGCGTGAGCGAATGAGAGTGAAAAAGAGAAAGCTAAATGGGCTGATGGAAAGTGAGAAAGAGCGATAGAGTCTCCACGAGGAACACTGCCATCTGCATTTGAATGAGTCTCACCCGGGGAGATCTCTTTTGGAGAAATTAATGATCTCAAGAAGGCAGAACAGAGGCTGCGTGCTCAGTAGCAAAAAGAAACATCTCTACTGTCAACCAGGTCCCTTTCTCCTTCTCTCTTTGTACTCAGCAAGATATTAAATGTGCCCGGACCACCTCTGGCAATCCTAAACATATCTAGAGTGTTAAAATAGCATTACTTCAGAAGAACCGGAAGGCATTTGGTGAAAGGGCCTTAATCAGAGAACAAGAGAGAGAGATTTGATTTAAACTACAATTACATTTTAGATACTGTAGGGGGCAGCGCCACAAATAAAGGTATTGTTTACAGTCAAAGACCCGGACAGGACACAGTGGGAGTTCCCAGAACAGAACAGGTTAATAAAAGGAAAATCAGCCCTGTATTCTCTACATCTATCTCAAACCTGCTGTGTTATTATTTGCTTTGCAGGCATGGTGGCATGCTGGTTAGTGAAGCCAAGCCAGAATGGGCCTCCATAATGTGCTTTCAAAGAAAGCAACATGTTTCCTGCAATTGAAAGTTCAATAACTTTGACTTCTGAATTTACCATGAACGCTAACTTTTCTTAATGGACCTTAATGGAAAAGATATTTTGACTATTGAATGTTCTGTGTAACTTTTTTGTCTTTAACAATAGTCACCAATGTCAGATTAGACTAACATTTGGCCTCATGTACAGCGAGCGCACTGCCTTCCTGTGCGAAATATGTTTCACACATGTGACACCCTCTCTTGTCAAAACCGGTGATGTTTATGTGTCCAACAACCGCTCATACGAACTACAAAACAAGGAAGCGGAGTTCGGTGTGTGTAACAGCCTGCTTGCCCACATTCCACACAGCAAGACGGTGGTCCGTCGCGTGATAAGTTTTTAATTTGCGTATGTGTGACCGCAGCCTGCTTTCAGATGTGGATATTTTTCGGTAATCACTCTCTCCATGCGCATCTCCTCCCATATGTTTGCGCTACACTTCCAATCTCCCGTTGACCCTCCCATGAATGCATATGCCTGAATAGGAAAGCGCAACTTGCGATCCTGTTTACCTTCAGCAGGCAGAATATCGTTTTAGCCATGCGCGTGCTGTTCATACATACAATTCCATGTTTTTAGGCGCAAAGTACGACGAAATTACGCCTAAAATTGGCACAAACACGTTAGTACATGAGGCCTATTGTGGCATAAATATTGACTTGTCTTGGCCATAAGACTGGCAACACTACACATATGACACTGACCGAACACCATGTGCTGGTGCAAGTTCATATTTTGTCGAGAAGGAGAGGTCAATAATGTGATGTTTTTGCCATGGTCTTGTGTTCAAAAAAGAAAAATGTAAATGTGGCTACTGGTACTGTGGAATGTAACCCAGCTGTAGCCTACTCACCAGGTTGCTTAAATGCCTTGACTATTTCTTGCCAACGTCTTTTTTGACACTGTTATTGTAGCATATACTCCCTCGAGGAAATGTCAAAAAGCACCTACTGTATTGCCACTGTTCAACTATCCTTTCCTCAGTTTTGTTGTTCCACGATATTCCACCTGCCAGCAGCAAGCATTATCCCTCTCTCTCTTCGATTCCCTCATTATGTGCAACAGACAGAGAGCACTTTGTCGGAACATGTTGCAGGAGTTGTCAAACTAGGTGAGAAAATGTGTAATTTTCTGACATGCTAGTCTTGTCAAGATTATTGTGACACATCACTAGTCGGTCAAAACACACCACTGGTCTTTAATTATGTTACACTACAAAAAGTTAAGACACTATTCGTCATCCCCGACGTTCGGGGATCGCTGCATGACCAAATCGGCTCAAAATCGTGAATTTGTGTAGTCTGAAGCCGGCATAAGCTTTCTGTCACACGTAGAGGCCATTGTATTTGGTGTATTGCAGCAGGCTCTTTCAACATACTGTAGGATACAATATGGAATGTACTGTAGTCTTAAGGTCATCGTAGTCATAATGGAGAGTCTCCACTAAACCTTCATGTTGACATAGTCCTCAATAAGCCTCTATTGTCCTCGGCCAATATTAACCCGTCCATTATTCTCGGTTCTTGTAAATAATGTTGTTATAAGAATATAATATAACAGAACAGCTCATAGTCTTGGCTAACTGGTTGACAAAGGCCGCCTATCTGACAGCAGCTCTTACAGTTTAGCGCTCACGTGGCTGTTTACAAAGTCTAATAAGCATGTCCCCAATGCAGGCCGTGCAGCTGCGGAGGAGGAGATTGCATTTGAGCTTCATTGTGAGGCCCGTGGTCCCCCTCATCAGATCTGACAGGCAGTATGACAAGGCCTATCTGCCAGACGGCTGATAAGTGAAGCTCGGGCTGCGCTTAGGTCTGCCTCAATCCAATCGCACGACAGCCCCAATGAACGGCACCCGCTCGTAGCAGCCAGTTAGGCTGAGCCAGTCTAACCGACAGACCAATTCTGTAGCAGTCTAACTCAGGGGTGGGAAGCTACCCATGCAGCATTACGGTATATTGTCTTAGAAGTGTCTTTCACTTGTGCTGAAGTCTATTTGTGCGCATATTAGCTCCATCCCATGATGTCTGGGACATGGTGCATGCATATTGCATCTTTTTTTAAATATTGTGGTCAATTTTATGTGTGATCACTGTGATTATCTATTTCATTTGACTTATAGTAAATAGCAGAATAAAGCACTGTACACTCCTTTTTAGAACCCTCCTGTTATCCACAAATGTATTAACATATTATATCCTTGGGGTCAATTTGATCCCAGCTATTTAAACCTCCAGAAAATTACTATAATTAAAAGGTTTTCCCTTTGTTGACTACCTAAATATATATTTAAATAAAATATAATCCCCCCTTCCCCTCCAGACAATACCTGAAAACAAACAGAGTCGTGTTGATTAAGTTTCTCAACAAATTATTTTGTATAAGTGTGTCTGACTTTGCTATTGAGTTACATAGTTGGTCATCGTGCATGCCTATCAAAATACCTCTCCTGCTGTCAAGTAGGCGGATCTTGACGCAGTTAGCCAATTGTGTGTCCCAGACTTTATGTAGTAAAGGCTGGCTCTGCTACATTCATTCTAACCTGACACAGAGGAAACACATATTTTCCATTGAGAAAAGCTGTTATGAAACTTATGCTATTGCAACATCATTAACCACATCAGGTTGAGTTGCTTTCACTTTCAGCACACCAGAACCACGCCTGTATTGTAGCTATCAGTACAACTCTGATTGGACAGGACAATTGTTGTCCTGTCAAGCTAAACGATTTCTAGATCCCCAGACTGATTCTACCATAAGTTAGTCTTCGCCACTAGATCAATTCTTCCCCAGAATAATTATTTCCCATCCCCCATGTCGTTTAAACTGCAGTGATGCTTGCACTATTACAGGTATGGTTATAGCCTCGTAAACCATCCTAATCTTGCACGTTCCAATTGAATTTCTCCGCAAGAAATCAGTCTGGAACCCTAAATTAAAAAAGCGTTTGTCATAAAGTCAAACATCCTTACATACAATTATACAACCGTCTTTATCTCACCCAATTAGTATGGTTAAAATCAGTCAGTGAGAGCGCCAATGGAAATTAAAATGCCTGACATACCCTGATGTTGTCATCTTAGTAAATACTGAGCTAACCGCTGATTGGCCAAATTATTTTATAAAGGAATGACACACTTTTGCAATTGAAGGGTTCCAGACTGATACTGATACTGCAAAATGAAATTGAAGCTTGTGAGATCAGGGCGGTCTCAAAATGTTATGGTTATGGTAGGTTAGGGTGTAAAAGCAGAGGCACATTATTGAATATTATAAAATTGCATGTTGCAAGCAAGAAATGTATGTAACATGTTGATTTTTACACGAATATGTTTTATACCGTACAGCTAAAACAGCAAGTAACAACGATGCGTAGAAAGTGTGTAGAGGACATAAAAAAAATATAGTCATATTAATTGTATATTTACCCAGTTGTCCCCATTCTAATTAGGAAAAGTCATAACATTTGTCAATCATATATTCAGAGATGTTAAAAATTGATTGGGGTCAACTTGACCCCAAAGATAAAAGGATGGTTAATTCCAGTCCGGTTCTGTTCACATCTCAGTTGGCTATTAAAATGTCACAGTGATTTGCCTGTCACGATGGTTAATCTAAGGCATTGTCCTTAATAGAAGTAGTCATTCAGTTATAGCCAACATACAAATGTTTTCATGCTTTTCATACTTTTTGGAGAATATTTGGTAATTATTGTGAGGTTTAATGGCTATTTTCTAAATCGGTGTAGTCTGCCTTTAAGAACAATCATAATTTATAAACCAGAGAGTGTGTGTGCCGAGTGTAATGCTGGCCAATGATTTTTCTCAGTCAAACTGAATGTTGATGAGGCTTTACAGCAGAGAACCCAGCCAAGTCCAATTAACAATGCTTGCTACCATCTTCTATAGAAATGAGCCCATTGCTTCATACCGGGCTTTCAATCTGAACTATAGCAGCCGAAACGCACCGCACATTAACAAATTAAATTTCTCACTGGAACAAAAGGGTTGCGAAGGTGGAAAGAATCAGACACATTTCATCCTAATTGTTCTTCTCACAAATATGATCATCATTGACATTTGTCAGTTTACAGTATAATTATTTCTGTGCACAATTCTATTATGAACAAACAAACAACTACAACAACAACATGTATTTTCAGCAAGTCTGTCAGAAGTCAAATAGAGAATACAGGTGTGGCGCCTCCTCTCAGGTTAGCGTTAGGGTTAGAGAGGCCTGGCCAGGTGTGGAAATGGAACTATATCCCTGCCAGATGCTTCCATCAGTGGAGGGACCCCAGGTGTGGCTCGTTGGCCAATCAGTCCTCTCCAGGCACAGAAGACAAAAAGGCCAGCGACCAGACGATCAGAAGAGAGCTAGTGTGTAAAGTATGTGTAAAGTTAGCTAGTGTGTAAAGTATGTGTAAAGTTAGCTAGTGTGTAAAGTATCTATTCTCTAATCCCGGAGGAAATGTAGTAGTAGTGAAATGTAGTAGTAGTGATAGATGCGTCTTACATTTACTGTAGGTCTGCATATCCTTTTCATTTCAATTATGCATTGTGACAGGCGGTTGTTTTCCCCTACTACACTTCACTGTACTACTGTACAACATCCATTTGACCTACAGCAGTCCTGTGTACAGTCAACTCCTAAAACCCTACAGCCTATATCAACTATACACACCTCACATTTTACATTTTCTATTTTTCTATTTAGTGTTGTCACTGGTGAATCTATAATAGAGAATAAAACTACATGGCTGGAGAAATGGGACAAATTGACATGAAAATAAAACATACATTGCAACAGTGAGTTTAACAGCTATAAATACTACAATGCTACAGAATGAGCATGCTTGTTTCTCACAACATGTTCAAAGACGAATTGGTGAGAAAATATCCTGGCCCTTTCCATTTTAACCAATTGTTTTTGTTTGAGAGCATATGTTCAGTTTCACTACATTAACAGTGAGGGCAGTGAGTTTATGTTGTGTGGTTTGGCCACAAATCATTCATATGCCTGCTCTGAGTTTAGCATTTGATCATCCAGACTGTTGAACCGCTCAGCAGCTGTCAATCTGGCTTCTGTCTTGGTTTGCGTGTTAGAGGCCCACATAGCATAACCCTGTTCCTATCATATCCCTTCCACACAGATGCTCCACATTTAGAGAACCTACACTAATGACAGACATGCTGCCCGGTGCATGCGTAGCTTAGAGGGCAGCTTGACAAACAGCTATAAGTGGTCAGCGGGTCAAATGTGGCTACATTGAGAAGCCATGGGGAGGAAATGCGTAGCATTCTGGTCAAGGAGGGTTGAAACACATTAGCTGGCTGCAGGCTCTCTAATAAAGAGAGGAGCCTATATGGAGCCCGTCAAGGTCAGAATGCCAGGTGGATCAATGAAAGGCACACAGACCAGGTTCCCCCAGGCATGTCCACAGGTGGTACTAGGAAACAGAATGGGAGAAAAACTTGCCAGGCCAAGGAACCCCCTATAAATTCCCCAGGCCTCTGTAATCCGCTGCTGTACTTTGGGCGGAGTGGACGCCCGTCTACTCATAGAGGATCAGGCTCCCTGCTGCCTGGTCTCACAGGCTCCTCATGTAAAGGCCTTAACAGAGGCAGGGAGGCTCTCACCTCATCACACTCATTTCCCTGTCACAGCTGGACCTCTGAAACCCTGATGCTGCACTGTTCTTAGAGCTCCACAATGCACTTCAGCCAAGCAATCTAAGTAATAGTCACTACTCTTCTCTACCCCCGGTGGCTTGACTATGAGCAGGAGCGGCGAACTGATTATATTAAGCAGCAGATGAAGGCTTTAGTATTCGGGCAACAGGTTGGAGGAGCTATTTCTCATTTAAAACATTAACATTAAGAGAATGTAGAAAGAACGTTTATATTCTTTTATATGAATTCTAAAATAATACAAGGTCCAATATATTAGATTTCAAACAATAATATATAAGCAAACAACTATTTTCTAAATATATAGTAGAATAATTACATCCTGCACAGAGAATGACATCATGCTCCCTATGTGCGTGTTGAACTCCACGATCCTTTGTTCTTTTTTTTTATATCCGAGCTGGCCGCTTGCGTGTGCAGCCCACTAGGCATGTGTTTGGTCTGAGATGCTTGAGCTCAGTGTGACATCTAGTGGCAGAAAATGTCATATAGAGCAACTTTACAATGATTTTCAATTGTAAATAACAATATCATGGAAACAACTGCATAGATATACAATAACTGTAGTAGTAATTGTGCAGACCTACTGTATTATCTACAAAGCTCAGCCAAAAATAACACAAACACCAATATAGATATTAAAATATCCTTCAATATATATGAATTCTGGCTATATGCTCATCCAAACTAACCATAGGGTTTTATATGGTACAGAAGGACAAATGGAATGATAATTGAAAACCCCAGATGTCCCTGATAATGCTTGCAGCTTAACATTTTTTATCTGTCTGCATTCCACATAAAATAGTTATGATTTGCCAGATTGGAATCCCAGTTAACTAATGAGCGATCATTAAATATAAATGGTCATCTAGAATAAGTGCCTTCACCGCGACTCAAGGGCACCAGAAGTGACGAGGCCACCCGAGGTTGTTCTCTAAATAAAAAGCCATCTGACAATATGGATGTCAGCGAGCATTCATATTTCATACAGACTACATGTTGGCCTTCATGACCTGAGCTTGTATGAATACGAGAGCAGCCTCACCTTTTGTCTACTTAAGATGACACACACTGAGTCAAGCCATTTCGCCTGACACTTAATGATTAACAAATTCCAGAGACCAAAGATCCTGCGTATGTTGTAGGAGTTATAGAAGATTGATAGAAGTGTTTACAATAATAAATTTCAAAAGCTCCACATTTTGTTATAAAGATATTTAAGTATAGCTACTTAAATAGCAGTAGTTACCTATTTACCTAACAAAGGACAAGTATATCTGCAGTACCATTATAGCTTCAGATAAGCAGAATAGGAGCCTTTGAGTTCTTCATGCAGAGCTACAAGTGACAATTTTTATAATTGATGCATTGAGGCCATCACCATCTCACTTTTCCTCCTCCCCTTCCCCCCCTTTATCTGTTCTTCCAGCCTATCCTTCACAGTGTGATATGATTAAGTAAGAGCAATCACAGCCTCCTCAGCACTGAGACATGTCAGCGGGATCAATAAAAATGATAAACTCTAAATGAACGCCGCTCTTCATCCGCCTTAATTCCGCCACTCCTGCCACCGTGAAAGGCTCTGCACGCAATAATGCCATTTAATATTTATTTACGCCTGTCGAAAAATCAATAAATAGATTTTAAATAGAGCTGGAAGACACCCATTTGCCCTTTATCGCCTGTTTTAATGAAGGTTTTGCGATTGGAGGGGAATTGTTAAATGAAATGAAATGCACTTCCAGCATTTTGGGGAGAAATAGAGTGGATGGAGATGTGTGTGTGTGTGTGTCTAACGTGCGTGTGCGCGCAAGCACGCGTGGAAATCAAGCGGCTTTAGCTGACACTGTTTGTGGTTACACAGAAGAAGAGAAAGTCTGAATCAGGCCTTTCAATAATCAGTGTCACATTGGCGGGGAGGCTGCCTTTGACTAATGAGAGGTGCTGACAGCCTGGCCGCTCTGCTGAGTGGGAAGGATCTGTTCTAAGGCCTTTGTCAGGTTCATTCTCTCTCCCTCTCTCGCTATCTCTCTCTCTCTCTCTCTCTGCGTCAGGGAGAGCAATGACCAGTGGCCAGCCCAAGGACACCTCCAGGCACTTCGCATGGTGACAAATTGACCATGGGGGACAAGGTGCTTCAAAATTGCCTGTGATATGAAGGGGTGTTGAATAGCGCTTCCTGCTCCGCAGGTCCAGAAACTGCAGATCTGGTCAAAATGGCTGAGACAGGAAAGCACAGCAGGAGGACAGAGAGGTATGTCCCCAATGTAAACAAATATTTAAATAATAAGTAAATATTTTCATAATTAACTAAATTAATAATGAAAAACATCATACGAGAGACAGAGCGCAAACACAGTCTAGAGGACGAGAACTTGATAGCAAAGAAACCAATGTGTATTGAAAGACCGAATGGCATCTTCTTTGTCAAAGTCAGAAGGTGAACCCTTACATGACATTGCCTGAAACTCAAAGTCACAAATGACTTTGTGAACTAAAGCAACACAGTGCTGTTCAGTAGCTATTACTAGACATACTTTCTTATGATTTATGAGCTTCATTTGGAAAATATTACCAATAAAATATGACCTTTGAAGTAATATTTGAATGTAAACACGTAATTTTGTGAGAAGAAAGTCAGCTCCTGGCACCCACCCCACAATCACGCAGAGGTCACAGGCTTACCTTGAAATTCCCTTTCCTATCTGTGAGTGTATGATAACAGAAAGATTGAACAGTGTCTACAAAGTGATTCAATATTAGAGGGTCAAGTTGGATCAATACCCTAGGTATTAACTGATCATTCTTGTTTACAGTCAAGTGGGAATTCATCTAGGTGTTCTTGAAACAGTTGCGGTCGATGGGAATAAAGTTAGAGTGGCTTAAAAGGTGCAGGGCTGCCCTTCTGGAGATGCCACTCATGGGAGTGACTTGTTGGAGTTTGAATTTTGCTGCACACCTTGAGGACTTTATTTGTGGCCAATGGCTGTGTCATAAAATGCAGTTAGCATGCTACATGCATTTGTCACGGCCTGTGATCCACTATTTCACCAATTTCTACTGTCGAAACAATAAGGTGAAGTCTGTACCCGCGCACACACACAGAAGCAGAATCAGACTAACGTTACTTCCTGCACATACACACCTCAGCAGAAAGAAAGCCCAACTTTAAGACTTGCCTCGTCCCTTGTCACTAATCAAAATGTCAAAGGCAAAGAAAGTTTATCCACATAGGAACATAACATCAGGAGGAACATGTTCCCATTAGTTTGTGATGCTTTTCTCGCTCCAGTTGTCTTTGCTGGCTGCATGTCTCCAGTCAGACCTACCTGTGCGCTAATCAGGCCGTCTCAGCTCCTTAGATCGCTCCCCGGGGACAGCGCAGCCACCGGCACACTTAATTGGTTCATTTGTTCCGTCATGTTTTGCTGAGCAGAGACAGAGCGGGAGGAAAGGCTGCGGTGGAACCATTGTCTCTGCGCTCGTCTCCAAGGCTAAGGAAAAGAGACACATGAATGCTCTCAGAGATAGATAAAGGGATGAAAGTTAGATAAAGTGTCTAATGAAAACATGAAGGCAATTCGTTCTCCTGCCACCCAAGTCCAGGTTTTGATTTACCGCGTGTCTGCCAGATCAGACAAGTTTTGAAGGGAGAAGGAAAGAGAAGTGAAGATACGGTGGTCCATCATTTTTCTATGTACAGTATCAGCTCTGTATCTTTTTTCAGTCCCCAACCCCCCACCCCCCACACCCCCGCACACACACACACACACACACACACACACACACACACACACAATTACAGTAAAACACAGAAGACCCAAGAATAGGGGACTATGAGAGGACGGAAAGTATTTAGCCTATGTTGTGACACATGGTAGCAGGTTCAAGGTATATTACGCCACATACTGTACAGCTTGGCTGACACAGTGGCTTGCTTGAGCTCTCAGAGCTTATCACCTGCATCTGATGAACGGCTTAGATTGGACTGGGAGACAGGCAGAGAGAGAGAGCATTGGGGGAGGAGGGGGGATGGGGGTTACAGGGTAGAGGAAGGCAACCTAGGCATTATGCATCTTAATTCTCCCATGCCGGTACCCAAGATTATCTGCCACGATTGGCCAACATAAAATAAAATAAGAATTGATAAATAAAACCCAGAACCATGGCAAATGGATAACAATGAAAAATCATAAAGGCTTCCAGAGTAATTTATTCACCATTCTCTGGAATACCTGGAGCGAGAACAATTCAGTAGAATTGAAGGACGAAGAAAGAAAATGGGACATTATGTTGTAGATGGGTATAAAATGACACCTCCCATAAACTCTAAGGAAAATACTACCTGTAATCAAATGATGCCTCATTAATATCGGTGCTTATGAAGCGGAGGCCAGCATAGTGTCGTCATTACCCCCCACAGCGATGACGTGAAGAAGCAATATTTGAGACCTGGCAGGACGCAGGAAAAATGTGGTCATTTCTGGTTGAGCACCACATGCTCACAGCTGTAGAAAGTGGTTTGGAAGCCAAGCATTATCATTGCATGGCTTATGATGCTAATAGCATGGCCTCTCACACCCCCTATGGGACCCCCATCACAAGACTGTTTTTGTGTCTCAACTGACAACGGTCCGTGAACCTCTTTCACAGTGTCAGGCATCATGGCTACTGCACATTTAGACCACAGCGGTCAAACAGACAGGCGGATATTGTCTGGCCATGAGTCATGTTTCTTTTTTATTCACCACTTTACGTTTTATATCTATTGAATCCAAGCAGAAATAAGACGGAACAAGTGAGGTGTGGGGATAATAAACGACCATATCACGGACTATCTGAACATCCTGAACCAGGAACCCTTCCCGTGCTACTGTATTTCCTTGCCGAATTACAATTCTGTTCCTGTTTTGTCCTGTACACAGCCCGAGCCAAGCTAGCAGCACTGCCAGTGAAGACGTGACACTGTCTGCTCAGCGCAATACCGCGGTACACGATGAAAGCTAACGCGCTCGCACGGTGACAGATGGCTCGGCGTTAACCAGCAGGCACCATCGCAGCCAACCTTGTGGAGTGAAGTGGAGTATGGCTAGTGCAGTGTGAACAGGACATCTCCACCACCCCTCATAGAGAGCGCTGTCAGACCGCTCTTTAATGACCACTTACAGCAGAGGAATGGGCAGCGTCTAGCACACACACACACACATATCCTTACCTCCAGCAGGAGATATATAGAAAGATAGAGCCACTCTTGGCCGGTTGCCCCGTACTCACGCGTCTCTGGGCCCCGCTTGGCGCCTGGGCAGACGGATGGAGGACGGCCGGACCCGATGTCCGGAGGCTGGGCACGGAGCTGAATTATGCCCTAGGGGAGCGGCGGCTAATGGAGGCAGGTCGCCCGGACATCTGTTTCTGAAGAGGGGCTGAGACGGAGGTGGATACATGGAGATTAGCAATATGGAGGAAAGAGGTGTGGTTGCCACTACACACATACCATAGAGCAAGAGTCTAGACCGCACGCACACGCACACTCTTTTGCAAACCACTTTTCAACACAATCTCCCATATGCAAATGAGGAGCGTTGCGTTCAGCGCCGCCACATCGCCCAGCCTCCTGTCCTGTCATTAGCGTCTGGCAGCCAATCTGCGTTCCGCTGGCAGACCCTATCTTCCTCAGGAGAATGTCACAACACTCATATTACCCGGCGTCGCCAACGCTCCCTTGAATCCTATGGTGGCGGTCTGTAGCTCAGCGACCGGCTAACCTTTTACACCGCAGCAAGCCTGCAGCCAAGACAACCAGCCAGTCAGCCAGCCAGAGCAATGCTTATCTTACCAAACATTGCAGGAGATGATAGCCAGAGGGAAGGATGAGGCTGGGGGGGGGGGGGGGGTGTTGGTACCTCATAACTGATTTGTACACATATACCCCTAGGACTGCTCAGTCTGTCGGAACCACTCGGGATTCACTGGCGTTTTAGCCCCTCTGTGAAATGTGTTGTTTTATACATTAGTATGATGCATTGGGAAAATCCTGATGTGGCACAGTCGGGTCTAATAGCGCTTCTAATAGAACGAGGTTAATTTATTGGACTGGTTTATTTAGGGCAGACACTTTCTGTGTGGCATCTTTAAATGTGGCAAGAGTGGAATGCGGAGATGGGACCGTATTTCCCGTGAAGCAGTGTACAGTAGGATCTGTGATCCCAACTAACAGTGAGTCATGGAGTCCAGACAACACTGACATAAACCTTTTTGACAGACACACAACCGTCTGGCATACGTGGAGGTGAAGCAACACGGTTCTCTGTGGAATGTGTTGTTGGGGTCGTTTCTGCAACAGCTGCGAGCCGTGAAGCTGTAGAAACACCTGTGAGATGCATTGTACATACAGAACTGTGCAGTGATGGTTGGTTGTTGTATTATGCCACGGGATCCAAGGGATATTATTCCATTTGCTGTAGCAGAGAATAGATGTTGACTTATGAAAGACAATGGGTTACTACTAAATTCTGCTATCAAACTATAACAAAGCGGTGGCGTGGGGTTTTTGAAGTGCAGTAGGACACCAGCCATCAATGATAATTTCTGATTGGAGGTTGAAATAAGAGGATTTGGAAATGTTCTGTAGCTTTAAACACGTTTTTGTTGACAAAGTAGTGTCCTTGAACATTTTTGAACAGAGCTTCAAATGAATTGTATTATTAGCTCTATTACTGTGTAAACCTTGTAGCTATTTGTATACAACCCAGGGTAAGTCCACAGTCTTGGTCTGTTATTCCCCATATAAAATCACCTTAGGCACGACAGGCAATACATAGTCTGGTCTGGACTGTTAATGCAAAGAATGCCTGCTAAAATATATTTTAAACAGTTTGTACTTCTGTAATGCCTTGGCCTTTGAGTATGCACACACACACACACACACACACACACACGCACACACAATATTATCACTGATAGGCCTGATCCATCCCCTACCTCGACAGCCTATCTCTGGGTAAAGGCACATACATTTGGCCTTTTACGGGAAGCCACGGGGTAGACTGCCCGCAGTGTCCGATTGCTTTTAAAAGGTGAACTCACATCTGATGGCCAATTCCTCCACAGAACCGTGTTCCCAGGAGTGAGATAACACTTCACAGGCCCCACCCATTGTGCAGCTGACTAGATTTTGCATTCAAAGACAAACAATGGGGCAAAGGCACAAGTTGGGGAAAGTTGCGTGGGAGGGAGGGAGTGGTGGAAGGAGGAATGTAACTAGATTTGGCCCAAAGTGACACAACACAGGGCAGCATGGCCTTCCTCCAGTCATAAACAAGCATTGCCTTGAACCGGAATACTGTGTTGTGCTTAGAACAAGTTCTGAGTTCTCGAAGCACAGATGGAGGGTATCAAACTTTGCCTGTTTTGCAGACAGGTAAACAATCAGCCTGTGTGTTGAACTTCTTGGGAGTGGATTTTACTACACACGCTCGCAGAAAGTTCTCCCAGTGTCTATACAAATGAGCCTGTCTCTTGGGAAGGTGATTGGCTGGAGATTGCAGTGGCAAGGGTTTCCCACTGAGGGACGAATGTACAATGGGGGCCCAAAGGGGCCTGTCGGAGGCGGGTGTTTAGCCTCCGAGTGGCCCCCTGTGGTTACTCTATCTCATGGGTGGTGGGGGGCCCTCAGCTGGGGCTAAGTGGAGGTGTGTAAGTCAGTGTACCTCGCCTCCGGCTGTACCACCTCCCTGAGCTGGGAAATAGAATAGGTGACTGATGGCTTGGCTTCTCTCCCTGCCTCCGCACTTGCTGGATAGAAGTACTTTGTGTTGAATATTTGAGATAACCTTGGAGAGTCACGCCACAGATGATACAGTGGAATAATGCGTGAATAGGGTGAATAAAGGTGACACAAGGCTAATTGATGGGTTATCTCTCAATACACATTACAGTGTAATGATAGGCTCCAGTATATTGCTTTCAGGAGCAAGTGCTGCTGTTATAAAATATATTTAAAGGTGTCTTAAAAATAACGATCAATACATAGTTTTATTTTCTGTGTTGAAGATATTAGCCGTGTAGCATTTCCCCAGGATTAAACAGGTTCTGACATTGTTGCTAAACTAATGATTCAGTCGGCATTTGATCCCACAAAGTGAGTGACATGCGTACTGATGTCCTCTGACACAATATGAACATCACAACCCCTCCCTTGTGTATTTGCAGATTAAATGTATAATGACATCAGTTAAGCTACAGTAGACACTGTGATGTTCTATGTTAAATATATCATAGTGCAAAGATGGCGCGATGGAAAAACATTGTTAATCAACCCACTAAAAATAAATGCACTGCAACATGCACTATAACAAGATGCAGACACAAGAACACGCACACTTCATATATCATTACACCTCATGCTTCATCATCATGGCATAAAATATCACACAAACAAGGTGTGTGTGTGTTAAATATTATGTGTGGTTTTCAAGAAGACATCAGATAACAGACAGAGATAGCAGATGAGAAGAGGGATTTATTTTCTTTGACCTTATGAAGAAACCATGGATTAAATTTAATCATTATATTTATGCCATGTAAACCTATATCATATAAAGCTATATCATGATGAGGTGTTGTTTATTTTGCAGTGCATTCAGGAGAGGGTTGCATATTAATGAAGTTAAATAAATAAATAAAGCACAACAAACACTAAGAAGTGAAACATTAAATGGACTTAAAGATCATGGAGCAAATTCCAACTCAGTCTTGGAGGAATACAACAAGGTAAGGCAATACACTGCCATTTCTCTTTATCCATCTTGCACTTATCTCTTCATATATCAGTCTGTCATTTTTCTTTTTCTCTCTGTCTGTGCCAGACATGTCCATTTAGTTCTAGTGCCTCTGTTGGGAAGTGAGCGATGTCACCTTAAGCCCTAAAACACCAGAGTGGCAAGAAAGCAGGACAATAAAAAATCCTTCTCTTAGGAGTGCTCCAAAGGTTCTTAGCCACTGCCTACAGAGAGATGTTGACATAATTTTTCAAGTGTAACTTGGGGGAAAATATAATGGATGGAACCCTGCTACAGTGCCTTCACTTTCTCAAGGCGTTAAATTATGCTATTTCCTGTATTGTGTCTTTGTTTACCATAATACACTTACACTGTGAATTAAATTATAAAAGATGGATCCTCTTGTCAACCTAAAGTTCAGCACAATGGTGTCGGCGGACAACATGCGAATCGTGTGAGGGCACAGTCTCAACATAATAGTGAGGATGGTGAAGGATGGAGGTGATTCGACTGATGGCACACAGTGGTCCACTTAGCGGCATAATTTAACCTCACCAGGGAAGTGCTTGCACGCTTTGTCTGTGGGATAAAAAGCGATTAGGCGATGCGACACCTTTGCCATTCCTTAATGCAAATCTTCCATTCAGCCCAATTAGCCTTTCCTCCTGGGTGCTCACCTTCTATTCAGGCTGTCAATCGGAGGGGCATTACCCTTGGCAACCTGTGTTTGTGCTACCAGCCCATTATGTAAGCCCCGCCTTCCACGCCCTGTTAGGGAGTACCAGACAATCATGAAGGATTTGAAAATGAGAACTGTCTGACGGCGATCTGGGGATAGAGGCGACTAACAGATGTGCTCCTGGGTGTCTTCAGAGATGGGAACTTTCAAGGGTAGCCTTTTATTTGGGAGGACCATTTCACATGCTATATTTTTATCTGAATGGATTTATTTTTGCAAGGTCAGACACTGCAAATAGTCTGTAGCGCTCCCTTGATCAAGCTTTACTAGCCTGCTGGAGGTATGATCCAAGTCCACAAGGAAAATCAGAATGAACATGTTATACAGTCAGAGCCAATTTCATTAAAATTATAATAAAATGTGCATACATCACCTACAAAATATCCCTACATGAAGTATATAGTCTATCTCCATGTATGTGTGGATTATTGCATTGTATTGATGTAGGATTCAGTTGGTTTTTGGATAATGGATCAGTTAGAAACTAACTGTAAATTCCAGAAGTGAACAGGTGCCTTTGCCTAAAGCCAGTGTTTCCATCAGGGATCCTTTTCACGGCTGTGCCCTTGTCAGTGCCTTGTCTGTCAGCTTGCACTGCTAAAAAGGCTAAAGCAATCTGGCAGCCTCCCCCAGAACGAAGGGGAGGGGTGGAAACAGAAACCGACATGTAAGAGAGATGGGGGAGGCGTGACCTTTCCACTTCCAGAGAATTGCTTTTAGGTAAACAGCCCCTCAGAAATGGGCCACGAGACAGGTTGGCAGCAAGGAAAGAATAGATTAGGTCATGTTCTAAAAGTAGGGAAATACAAATGAGTTCAGAAATATTTACAGTTAGTTTGAAATGAAATTTTCAAAACCTGCTATAATGTAAAATCTAAACCTTTGTTTAAATTCTCTGCATTATTGTTATTTATTTTCATGCTGAATTACTAGGTTGGAAATGTATCAGGGCCAGCAAGGCCTTCTCTGCTGGACTAAACACATCAGAATCACTGACTTGCGTTTGCCATTTTGATATCTTTTTGTCATTAATATGTATTAAATTATTCCCAAAAGTTTATTCTATTTATTTCATATCTTTTCTCTTGGTTGTGCTGCTTCCAGTAGTCTATGTCAATGTTTGAGCTTTTATCCAATCATATTTCAGCAATGGGCCATCATGTGTTGCTATGTCAAATAAATGTACCTTGAGGCCTTCAGAATCAACAGCTTGGGCACCTGTAGCTTAAACTAAATGGCAAAAAAACAATTGCCTTTAACAAATCATAGTTCGAGTTGGCGACACCAATGCCAGCTAGCAGGCTACAATGGCATCAGCTTTTCCACGTCCTTTGATTGAATCAGATAGTATAAGACTGATCTTTCAAAACTACATTCATAGCCGCCTGCACAAAGTACAATTGTTTTTTACATTTTTGCAACCCACAATGGCTGACAGAGGAGAAGACATTATCTGGTCGCAGATAATAATAATAATTACAATGGAATTTTCAAGACAGAATTTTCATGAAAGTTAGACGTTGTGAGAAAAGGTGGGCACCTTTTCTCACAACTCTGAAGCTAGCCCAGCCGTGGGAAAGGATTTGTCCCGGTTTGTCCGCCACTTCAATCCAGTAAGCTAATTACAAGCGGGACCCATGGCTCACAGCCTCTGAGGAACACTGCAAATTGTATTGCTGGGAATGGCTAGGTTATTTGAAACTGATCAGCTTGGCGTTTGGAGCCACACTGGGTTTGTCTAAGCAAGGCAGCAGCGAGACACCAAAGCACGTGAATGCACCTTTGCACACAAGCAAAAGTGCATTCGGAAACTTTTAACCCGGCCGAGAGGATCAACAGCTCAATGAACAACTGCACTGGGAAACAAAACAATGAAAAGGTAAATATTGAAAATACTGATCTATTGTGTCATATTACTCTTGCTACATAATATGTGATGCAACGACAAGTTGCAACTGTGTTTATGTATGGTATTAATATGATGGCTTCTCTAACCGTGACATCATTATAATGGTATTAAGGCGTGGATTGATTCAGGTAGGACAGCACTGAAGGCCTTAGTGTAAAATGCACAGCCAGCCACTGCTTGTCTGGTTTTTTTTTTTTACCTATATGTTTATCTTTTGAATGAAATACAATGCAAGCGTAAGTGGTGTTGTCCCATCAAGGTCACCTCCATATCGGTAGCTAATGCTATACTTTTAATGACGTAAAAGGCACTCTAACAAAAATAATAAAATCCAACTCTCCATATGGCAGTGGCAAAGAGTTATGTGAAGTCTTCATAGAGGTCATCCAAATGCACAGCACCAGCAAAGCTGACTTTATTGAAACATATACACAAACATACTGTACGCATACACGCGCACACACACATGCGCTCGCACACGCACGCGCACACGCACACGCACACGCACACACACACACTAGGGTCGCTCCTCCAAGCAGAAAGGAGATAGAGATTGGAAATAAAGACCTTCCGCTCTGTCTGAGGGCTGTGAATAGAAGCAGTAATGTTTTCAATTTGAGCCCCAAGAGTAATAATAGAGCTCATTCTACACCGCCTAGATATTGTAGGACTGTTCGTCTTAAAGCTTTAGGATTCTATCATCCACCAATTCCTCAATTCCTCTCCCATCACCCAATCCGGCGCGCGCCCCCCCCCCCCCCCCACAACGGAACCACAGCGAAGCCCTGGAGGACAGTGGTTGGAGCAGAGCCGAAACCGGCT
>JAODUE010021734.1:0-47958 GCA_027564755.1 Amblyopsis hoosieri | reverse complement strand
GGGGTCCCTTGCTGAAGCTGCTGCCCCCGCGACCCGACTCCGGATAAGCGGGAGAAGATGGATGGATGGATGGATAACGCTTCTCACACTGCACATAGCCCAGGGCTAAAATCATTTTTAAAATGTTCTTCTTAGCCCAGGGCTAAGAAAGCTGAAGTAAACAATAGAGTTTTGTCATGCTTTTGACAGTTTAGAACACGGCATTCTCCAACTGACACTTAATCCAGGGCTAGTAGAAGTGCAGTGTGAATTGTATAACCCTGGGTTTAAGTTAGCCCTGGGTTAAAAATGTGTGTGAATAGGGGCTAAATTATCCCCGGTTTAGCGCTTAGCCCTGGGCTAAGGATAGCCTGTGACTAAGAGTATGCAGTGTGAAAACCCCTTATGAGTATATGAGCACGTATACAATAATACCTGGACATGCCGTTGTTTCAGCAGGGTCTCGTAGCGGTTGGAGGTCGGCCATGGAATGTTAGCCCCCTGGTTCTTGCAGTCAGCTCGCAATCGTTTGTCAAGTAGCAAGCTGACCACATTTAGACAGGAGATAAATACGTTTTCCAGTTTATTTTCATTCATATAAAAATGCCTTCTGTATGTTGTCTTATTATGTGGTTTCCCTTCTGTATTTAATCTTAAAAGTACTTACCTTCCAGCTAGAATTTTGTAGTAAGCAAATATCTGATCTGCAAGTTTGTAAACAAACTGATCAAAGCACAAGTTGACCTGGAATTGAAGGTTTATTTACAATTAGAACATTCTTGAAAATATCTATATTGTACAAATGAACAACTTGACAACATATGTTGGTCACTTTTCTAGTTTTTAACTAATGTGACGAATGAGAAGGTACATATTGTACAGGGAAGAAAATGTCTTTAATGTTTTCCTCCTGTGGTTTAAATATTTTGGGATTATTTCAAGACAAACAATTAGTGAGACAAAAGCTATACATATTGGAGGTTAAAACACTATACAATGGGTATAACAAACAAAGTGTAAAGGTAGTGTGGACACTTTCTAAATTGGATTCTCCATTGAAGTTCAAGAACTAGAATTCGGAACACTACCACCATGTACCTTCATAATATGCAAAAAAACAACAACAATGAAACATTACCTCAGCCTCTATTTCATCATAGAGAAACTGTTTCTTAAATTTGGTGAGGGCGTAGTGTGCACTGTCATTGTACAAGTCCAAAGGGTACAGGACGTATCTGAAAACAGAAGAGACCATGTTCAGACATGGATTTAAGCAGCTAATGTTCTGATAAACCAAACAAAAGTTCTGTAACAAATAAAATAGTATATAATAATACTGTTCATGCAGATTGGGGTTTAAGGACAACTTGAAAAAATGAGAAACTCTCAAACATTTTTGTTTTATAAGAATCATTTTTAATTGAGATTAATTTTTTCGGTTGTTGATTTCAAAATCTTAATTTATTTTGTCTTAATTTTAGTTAGCCCTTATTGCAACTGGTAAATCCTACCTACAGCTTCTGTAATGGAAGGAAAACAAATGTATGGTTTTAAGTAAGGCATCACTATACTCTGCTCATTAAATCAATACGCGCAAGCCTCTTTAAATAAAAATGCTATACAAAACATACTCCATCATGGAAGCCTCCTTGGTGTCGAGGATGTGGTCAGTCAGGATCCAGGGCATGGACATCTCAATGGGGAACTGGATCCGGCGGCCCATAGTCAGCTCCAGAAAGAACTCCCTGAACCAGAGCTGTGAGAGGTCACAGCACTGCTGCAGGGTCTCTGCACAGACCAAGAGCAAAGGCGTGGTTATGCATCCTCCATTGGGGTCCATCACCAGGACAGATATGGAAACACAGTCCTGGATACACAAGAGCTTACCACTGAAGTTCAGCAGATGGGTGTAAAAGAAAGACTCCCGGTGGAACTTCTCGATGTCCAAGATGGTGGGGCCTTCCAGGCTGCTACGCAGGGTCTTCTTGGACCCACTCTTATCAGCGATCAGAGACTCCAGCATAGTTCTGACCATGTACAGCTGAAATATGAAGGGAAGATTAGAACAGACTACCACATAGGGAAATAATATAAAGATCATTAATATCTCTCCTTGCAGAGGCGATTTGACTTTGATCTGATGTTGTTAATAAGAGAAAAGACCCCAAAGACTAATCAAGGCTAAAGCTGCATTTTCTGTCGTCGGGGGACAGTTTCGGTCACAACATCTGGCTAAATATCAAGCTTGTTCCAGTTTAATCAAAGCATGTTAGATGGTGTGAGATACACAGAGGACATTAACATGATAAGTAAAAATGGATGCAGAGTGAGGGCGCCAGACCTGCGTACTGGACGGTCCAACCGCTCGCCGGGGAACCTTGATGTCAAAACCTCCCTTGGGGTCTTTCTCCCCGCGAAGGGCTGGGTCGTTGTGCGGCTCCCGACCCGTCTCCCAGTCACATATGGTCTTTCTGATCGCCTGGAGGATACTGCAATGGGAACACATATTAAAGAGTCATACGCACACACTTAAATAACCACCATGGCATTATGCAATAAAGATCTGTGGAATGACTGGCACAGTAGTATACACGTTTGAGCTGGATACACAGAGGTAGGTTTTAGCTACTCTTTAAAAACACCACACAGCATTGACCGTACCTCTGCACCACATTCTTCTTCTTCTTGATGGCCTGACGCAGGGGGTCTCTCAGGGATATCTGAGCAAAATCCTGCAGGGCTGAGTAGATGGTGTGGCGGATTGCATGGTTAAACACACTTTCCATGCGCCCCATCAACACCTGCAAACCCTTGATCATGGCCATCACCTGTCAGCAGAGCAACATTCAATTAGCAAGATATACGGTGTAGCATGAGCCATATGCTCAAGTGTCTGTAAAAGCAGACTGATGTATTGGAGGGGATAAAGGCAGTGAGAGATGACCTCCACGAGGGCAAACTTCTCCTCGGTTGTGTAGTTGTATCTGGTGGCTCTCTCGTACTCCTCGGCGTTGTCGGGACATTCCTTGTTGGAGTACTTGTCGGTCGGGTGCACCAGTTTCCAGGAGTACTGAACACAACGGAACACAAAGAAAAGTACATTGAGCAGAAATAACTATGTGATCAGAAAACAGCACACAATATCCTGGATGCTAATTTCATCAGGTTTACGTCTGTACTGAGGCTCTGTTTAGAGTTAGTGTGCATCTAATAATGTAGTGTCATTACATGGCTTCATACGTCATCTACAAATCTCACATTTGACATTTGCTTAACGCCCGAGTAAAATTACTCTTTTGCCAATCGCCATGAAATGCCTTTTAGCATGTTATAGCATTAGTCAACATTTCCTATAGAGGTGTCTTATCTACAGTATATGCGGTGTTGATTGCGTGGTTCCTAGTGCATTCTGAAAATAACACATAAGCATCCTCCCTGTGCTTCCTTAGGATCGCATTGGTGTGTGTGTGTGTGTGTGTGTGTGTGTGTCTCTGGCAGCAGTCTAGCCATCCTCACCACTTCCATGACATGAGCGCTCCACTGGGACAGCAGCTGCATGCCTTGCAGGGCCAAGTCAAAAAGCTTCCTGTATTCAGAGTCGCTTTTCTGGGACTCCTGGCGCCCTGATCCGGTGACCACCTACAGAGAAAGACAGGACCCCACGTCTGAACTCATCCCTCAAAACAAGCATTTACCATTTGAAACAACCACCAGGTCTGAAAAGCAGAGGTCACTTATAACGCTCTGGAAATGTAAATATACTGTACATTACATGTAAAAAAACAAAAAACAAATGTAAACGTATAAATAGTAAAACTATAGAAAATAATCATTTTTTTCCCCTAGAGCAGTAGTTTACATACTACACAGTCTGTCGTTTAAAGTCACATATGAAGCATGCAGTCTACTTAATTTAATTAAATCAGTACACATGATGACATGAATGAGTCAATTTCCCATCCTAAAGATATCTGATTTTAATGATTAATCTACTAATCTGATCACAATACATGCAATGTATTTCCATATACTGTACATCGCATTGAATTCTGACCCCTTGAAAATCCGCTGCGACGAGACATTTGCTGGAAAGCTGATTAAAGCTAAAATTGGAATTCAACAATCCCTTGCGTAAGATGACAGCCCTTGCAGCTGAGCTAACAGCGTACAGAAGATAATACCACAATAGCCAGAATGTCCAGACAGGTTAACGGGTTACAGTACAGAGAATGGTTAAGCTAATGCGTTCAAGCTGACTGAGAGGGCGATGCCAAAGTGAATTCAGCCAAGTGAAATACATTCACGGCCGTACTAGCGACCAAGTGGGTGTCAGTGTGGAGACATTCAGTTACACAGAGCAGCAGCATGCTGACCTCACTGTTGCTGTAGCGTGCCAGCTCGGAGATGAAGCGCATGTGATCCTCCCGGATTTGAATCATCTGCTCGCAGATGTTGTACTGGGGACTGCTGGATATGCACGTACAGGACCACCTGAGGAAAGGCCCAGAGAAAGTGATGTGGATTGAGGTGTGCAATTGCACTAGAACAATTGGGAGACATCCAACAGGATCATGAGCGTGGCAAAACACACACACACACACACACACTTTAAATGTTTCTCATATCTGCATTTTCTTGTGGGAAACACGATTGTGCATGTAATCCCTCTCTGTATAGCACTTTGAGCTGCAATTCTGTATGAAAAGTGCTATGCAAATAAGGTTTATTATTATTATATTTTATTACAAGCAAAGATGTTTCGTCTTTAAAACTCGCATGCTATAGTTGTTTAAATAGTATATGCTCTACGCTTTCAAAAATGATAAACAGCTTCTGTTTAAATAAATATTATCACACTATCTCAACCTTAACAATTTAGACGCTCTTACCTGGATTTGTTCTCCTCAAAGTGAGCACTTGTCTTGATGTACCTGGACAACTCAATCTGCATGTCACCAAACAGAGGAACCACTTGGAGTTGCTATAAAGGTCAGAACAAAAAATGAAATAATCAATTATTTATATTACTCATATAGTATTATTAATTAAAATAACTAGAAACAAACTAAAAAGGAAAAAAAATACTTAATTTTCATTATTGTCTGCCAAAATATGTTTGTTTTGAATTCTTAAAAGACAAATTTTCATTATTGAGGTAAACCAGTTAAAATGTCTTGATGGCTAATAAACTAATAAAAATATGTCCTGCTCCTCTCTCACCCTCCCTATACTACACTAATATGCTTGTACTATTTTCTAATATATATAAACATTTTATTTTCAAATATAAAAACAGAGCTTGGGGTTCTAGGTGTGCAATAAAGCTATAAAAAGATATGCCTTTAACAATTACAAAAACATAAATCGGCTGCTTTCAATGCATGCAGAACTACCGGTAGTAAAGACACTCATCTCTACCTTGAAAAACTTGTCGATCTTAGATAGGTTTATTCTCTTCTTGGCATCCATTTTGTAGATGTTACTGTTGTTTCCATCCATCAAATACAAGCCGAAGCCCATTACCTAGCAAACAGGACAGAGTTCATGTTCAGTGGACCCAAAGCCTGACTCACCGGCAAATTTATGAGCAGCATCAAAGGAAGTGATTCCAGCAAACTCCCTGTATTTTCTATAAAAGGGTTACCTTAAGAAGCATATGTTTCTCATTGGGGGTGAGATACATCTTGTTCTCGTAGTAATCCACACACAGGTTGACAATGTCGGCCAACAATTCATCATATCCATTAATCACCTCCAACTGCTGCTGCAACGACTGGAACAGAGAGAGTTGTCATTACTAAAAAAGGTAGATGACATGGCATATAGCTTCTATTTTAATGTCTGTAGAGCTTAGTTTCTTAAAAACAGAACTTCGGACATCATCTAACACTGTTCCACCATGCTGTTATTTACTCATACAAGAATAGGGTCCGGTCTCATTTTACATATATATAGGCAACTTCAATCAAACCTGAGTGATTTTGTTGTGGTTGGCCAAGAACATGGACAAGTTCTGAGACTCCTGAATGGACGAGGGTTCAGACATCTTCCTCAGGAACTGTGCTGCTCTGGAAGGAGGAGAAACATGAATATTCCATGGTAGTAAAGCACCTAATAAATCATATTCACAGGGAGTATCTATTCACCAACTGACAAGCCCTGAGCTGGGTAAGGATGGACAGAAAGACAGACAAATGGAATGGAATGAAAAATACTGCCATCTACTGGTGAAGTACCTTTTGTAGGCAGAGTGGTCATTCTTGACACTACATTTCATGTTCTTGAGCTCATCCAAAACTGCAAACATGTTGATGAACTTTCCCAGGGTGAGCAAGTAGGCCTCTGACACAAAGTCTTTCCTGCGCTCTACGTGACAAAGACGACGCACCTCCCCGCAGAATCGGTCAGTTGCTGTACGCTACAAGACAGAGGATATACAGTATTAAAATTAGTGTGTCAACAAACTCCAAAAATATTGGAACACAATTACGTGGGTGAAAGTTTACCTGCGCACAATCTCACCTGGATGTACATGCTGTTCATTACGTAGGTGAAACCTCACACTTTACTACATGATCTCACCTGGAAGTACATGAAGTTCATCAGCTTGGTGACCTCAGGTTCCAGGACCTCAACTGTCTTCTCATAGATCTCAACTCTGTTGGGCTGCTCGTTGCATTTGACCTGACCGCAGGAGAGTACAACGGAAAATGAGACTTCACTCTACTTTAACTATGCTACAAATGGTGAGAGCAAGTGTTTTGCTTAGTCAACCGTTTTTAAATGTGAATGTAATTTCAAAGGTAGATGCTGTACTGAAGGTAGACAGTCTATGTACTTTGTTACCGTGGTTAATGGACTGAAAGCGGTTGACGTTAACAGAGGGTGACATGCATTACCTCTGCAGTAGATTGTGATCTACAAGGGGAGCCATGTGTAGAGAAGTATGCAAGCAAGGTTTTATATAGCTGATCTATATAGGTGATTGCGAGCTTCTCTATATTCTCCTTACATAAAATTGTTTTGCGACTACCGGTACTTGGTTGCGAGTCCAGGGGATTTAGTTCTCAGCCATGTTCGTGCACGTTACCTGGGGTATAGCACGGGAACAACTTCTCCATGTGTAGAGCATCACGGCATACTCCTGCCCTTCCTCCAGCATTTCGTTCTAAGAGGGGAGAAACACATTGTTGTCCATCTCAAACCGTTATCACATGCATGAATGTATGTATGTGTGTATAAGTAACGTATTAATAATTTAAATTGAACGCGTATGTAAAATATAAATAATTTCACAAAGCAAACCATCACACACTGACTACAGGATGAAATGTTGAGTTTGGTCCCCTCACTTTATTTACTGACACTAATAAATTGCTTAATTTCCTCCCCAATAACCATTTGGTTCAGATACAGTACAGTACAGATACAACAGTGTATCTCAAAACCATAGCAACACATCTGTGACACTAATCAAAGGATTTCCTGGCAATATCATTTCACAACATTCAATGGTAGAGTAGAGAGCGCCCAATGAAAATCAACTGCATGCACATGTAATGCAATGCAAATGTAGTGCTGTAAATGGACATACAGTAGAAGAAATAGGGGAACTACAGTGTGAAATGCTGCAATTTGCATAGTCAGTCCACACATACCAGTTAATTTACTGTAATAAATGAATCTTCCAAATAGCATCAAAATAATCACATACATAAATACATTCATGCATTAGAACTAAAAAACCCAGTAGTCACCAGTGTGCTGACAGCAACGCATCCACGCATGCTTCAATGTTTTCAACACAACCCCCATCTCAATACAACTGTGCTGCTCGAGTCAGACCCCAACCTCCGAAACTCCAATTATATCCGGCTAATTAGACACAGAGCACCATCGGTTCTTAATAGAAACCACGCTAATGCAGTCATTTGCATTGGTGGTTTAATGGAGACATCCATCTTCCTTCCCTTTGTTTACCAAGCCCCTACTATGTTGATTTGCCTGCCACATTCATCCACAAGCTTACAACAAGAAAACAAATTTAAACAGCTTTGTATTACTATATTCATGATTACTCCTCAAGTACTTTACCATGCTAGAATGAATAGTGGCCTGCTCAATGTATCTGGCGATGCCGGTGACGAATGCATTGCGGTCCTCGAAGTTAGTGTTGAAATTTGGCTGAGGGGACAGAGAGAAGACAAAACAAGATCAAGAGACTGTTCCATCTAATAAGAGGAATGTTATGCATTATGATCTCCCCTCTAAAACATCCCTTGGATTTTATCTTTCCTCCCTTCTAGTACATTTACCATGTCCTGGATAAAGTATTTTCACATAATGTGTCGGCTCCCGAGTGCATAGGCAAACAGTTGAACCCAATAGACACTGCAGTCAAGGGGAGTCAAAGGGGCTGACTGAAGCTCCAAACAACTTTCCCAGCAACTCTCACCTGGTATATGAGCGAGGCAGGCAGGGGTTCGATGCATGGCTGCTGGTCCGGCAGGGGCAGCTCCTCAAGCAGGTCCACGTTGGAGAGGGCGTCCTCTAAAGTCACAGTGGACGCCATCCTGCTGATTGGTTGAGAGAGGAAATATAAACTGTTAGCCCGCTAATGGTGCTTATTACCACGTCAATCCACTGTTTCTGCTGAGTAAAAAGGCTGACGTGTTTTTTTTCTATATTACAGACCTAATAAAAGGTACCATATGAGTTGTATGAGGTACCCTAACGTTATTTTACCATTACTGAGACCCTACAAAATAAAAATAGTATTGCGCTTCTGCTACGAGTCTAAACCTGGCTTTTTAGTTTTGTCTTTGTCAGGTGTTGCGTAGTGAGGGTATGAATGAGACATATGGATTGTTTAATTTTGAGGAGATACATTTTTCCTTTGACTGTTTCCAAAGCCAGTACACAGAAACAATATTGCACATTTTATTGGCTGTTAAAATAAATATAATAATACATGCATGACAAGCCTGCACACTATAAATCTAAGATACGGTCCACTAGCTTGTGTCTTTTGGTATAAATGTTATGTTACTGCTGATTGGGGAATCTTATTGAACAATCCAAAAGCACGTTGCAATAAGAATTGACAGTAGGCAAACAATCCACAGCTTCTAGTAACCAGTGAGACAAAAGACTGGGGGTGTCAACATGCACAGCAGAGGGTCAGGAGAGGGCAAAAATCATCTGCTCTAGAGGAGAGAGGCACAAACACAGAACAAGGAGAACAGTGATTCTTTCTATTGAAATGTATTCATTTAGGCCTACATGTATGCCTTGTCCACACACGTACACATGGATTTTGTAAAACGTAGCGTTTCCTATGGGGTTTGGCCTTTAGCCCGTGCCCAAACTGCTTTTCTGGGTCACTGAAAACAGGAATTTTGCTAAACTCCTTCCTGGGTGAAGATAATCTGACGTTCTGTTGATGTGTAGACAGAAAAACCTTTTACATCAGTGTGCTCCATTTTCTCCTTTGTTTACATGATGTTTCTTGTTATTGTGTTTTTTATGTGGCTGGAGATTTCAAAATAGTGCTGTGCGGACGATATTATTTTAAAGAACAAAGGAGACAAATCCCCTTTTTAACAAATAACCGTGTACATGTAGACTTGGCATTAGTTAGCCATAGGCCATAAAGTACACACTAAACCACAGAAGGGGGGCGGGAGCAGCAGGTAAACATATAAGGTACACAAACAACAGGGCAGATGCCCTGTTGAAAAGGAAAATAAAACTAATGTGTCGAAAAGCTTGGCCTTATCCATGAATCACTTCTACAAAAATAAAGTAACTACACAAGCCCAGAACTTTAATCTAAAAAGATTAAATAATTTTAAGGGATACACCAGAGGTTAGTAATAGTAAGAGTCTGAGATAAACCTTAATCTACATTCCCAGAGTCTGAATGGATCACTTTATAGCCAATCATCTGTCCTTTAATCTCTTCAAATTAAATGTGGAGTCACCTCTAGCGTGCAACTGTAACTGAAGCTGTTGTGAAAACACAAATACATTTGCAAGACAGACACTAGATGTGGTAACTTCTGGCTATGTACATTTTTGCAGAAGGTGTATGATTTACTAACAATCAAATAGAATTGTCTGCACCTGTTTTATGCTCTTCACTTTATTGTGCAGTCTACTGGATAAAATAATGCAGCGTTCAAGTGTTTTGATGTGCACACTTATAAATGATTGCAAAGATCAATTAGATTGTTATCAGATTTCTCACCAATGAGTTATTGGAGCTTATTTCTAGCCTAACACACGCAATAAGCATCTTGACCAACAACATGATGCTGACTGACCTATGCACCACCACAAACAGGGAAGTAGTCTACTGTATGACTCAAACAGTGTGACACTAGATAGAAAAACATTAAACTCATAAAATAACTAAATTGGGCAAATTATTATAGTGTTGAAATTATTTCAGAAATCAAGAGTCAATATAAAAATGTAAAATAAACTTTAAACATTTAAAAATAAAGAGTATAAAAAGCTACTTTTAAAAAAATAATAAGTTACCACTTCTGTTTTGCATTTGGGCCTACTTTGTTCTGCAGACTACTTTCAAAATTAAATAAGGAACCCCAATACTTACTTTAGTTCCTCTAAAGAAAATCCACACTTCACAATCTAGCATGACATGTTGTGCCTAAACAAAGACTTGTAGCAGCAGCCCCATATTAAAAGCATAAGGAGCTTCATGCAGCTCAAAGACGGTAACATACAGTAGGTGTGCCAGCCCAGATACTGTGTAAATATAAAGGCACCACATTGCAGCACAAGTCAATTTGGACCTGACGAAGGGTGTAGCCTTGTTTTGTCTGCAGGCTGTCAACTGTCTGAAACTACCAACCTCGTCTGACCGTCTCAAATGTTATTTTAGACTAAATGAGAACAGGGCAAAGGAAGGCTACACTGCTGTAGCCTCCCATGCCATTTACTCATTTTTGCTGTACAGGAAGGGTTTTTTTTTTCTACAAAGAGAACAAGATTATTCTACAGGTGTCTTTCTGTATTAGAGCATGTGACACTGCGGTTGTGAATTTGAAAAGATACCGTATATCAAACTAACCACCTCAAATACCTTATGCATTCCACAAAGGAGTGGGGGGGTTGAACCACTGAATTATACAGACAATGGCTCATTCGCATGTTAAATGCACTTGTGTATATTAGCAGAAACTCCCATATAGGCCTACCTAAAGACATGTCAGAAGAATGCATGATGATGTATATATGATACATGTGACTAGCTAAATCCTCGTGCTTTTTAGGTGATGTGACTGACAACTGCTGCATGATGGTAGAATTAAACCACCAATTAAATTATTATGTTCGCTTCTGCCGGCTTGATAGATTACATCCTCAACATGAGATCATTTAGTGTCCGAGGGCAATCTGTTCCAGGCCTAAATGTCTATTTATCATGATCGAATACATCTAAAACATGATCTAATACTTCTCCAATTTGTATCACATCAACACTTTTTGTGATTTATCAGAAACAAAGCTATACACGGCAAGAGAGACATGTAAAAAAGTGTCATGTTTGCAGGATATCACATGTCATATTTGCAGGATATCACACTAAATTTTGAACAAAGAGAAACCGTGAAGATTTAAAGCATACAGTACACATCCTTGACAGACAGCTTTTGCTGTTGTTTACAAATGTGCAAACAGCAAACACACTTGTCATCTGTAAATCCCCCAAGCCTGTCTATAACGATGTCCCACAAGGCTCCATGCTTGACCCCCTGCTGTTCACCATTATGCATGCTACCCCAGATCATCAAACATTGTGGTCTTAACTTCCAATGCTATGCAGATGACTCTATATAAGCCTGTCACAATAATTACTATATTGACTTATTGTGCAATATATGGACATGACATTTTTTTCAGACCTCAATAATATTGCTTGCTATTATTGTTTTTACACACGTGTTGCTGACATAAGAATGTTAGTCATGTTGCGCTTCTCCTGTGCTCTCACCTGCCTACTCGTAGGCAGCGCTCCACATACACAAGCAAAAATATGCAATATATACAAATATGCAGCATTTGTAAACCATGGTAGCAACTGCCCATCCGCTAAGGTCAAAAATCTAGGTGCCATTCTAGATCTCTCTCCGTTGAGCCACTCATCAAGTCTGTCACTAAACTATTCGCTACTTCCACACAGACCCTATAAAGATGAAGCGCATTTAAGTCCCGCTCACACCGGGGTGGGAAGGGGACATTTAATCACTCTCCATTCACAGTATTGTGTGAAACTGTTTCCTTGTCATTTCTGACTTCTAAAATTTCTGTTATTTCTGACTTCTTGCAACATTTGAAAAATTCCAGGCTTTAGTGTGACAGAATGCACTACCCAGCATATGGGCTTTATAAAGGTTAAAGCACCCAGAACTATTCATAAGCTGTCAAACCAAAAATGCAAGGTTTATAAGAATTAGACAGAAGTGGATACAGGCAACAAGAAACAAAGAAAAAAAAATAAAGTGGGACATTTAATATGCCTACGTGTGTTGCGCTACAACTGGTCGACATGGCGTGCCAAAATAGTCCTTTGGCATGGAAAAATATCGAATCAAATGTTTTAGCAAGGTAAAATAATTGAACATACTGTGGCGTCATTTGTGTCTACCTGGGAGATTTCAATGAAATATGAAGCGTTGCGCTCTGTCTCTATCCAGTTTGGTCTCCTTTAAGACCATTTTCAGGACAAAAGCTTAGAAAAACTGGTTGGTTACCTTGGTGGTAGTGAATCCTGTCACACAGCAGCTTGTCACACACAGCAAGTGTTACATTGTTTGGTAGAAGCCAGAAATGACCGGGAGTTATCTTAAAGCATTTGCAAAGTTAAGGCCCAGATGGGCGTGGTTTTCTGAGTATGACACTGTCTCTGTCTCTATAGCCAAGACTCCTATGTATTTTCTTCATCTTCCCATCCCACTGTCAACAACCGTGAAAAGTGTTGTAACTCCCTCTCATTTGAATCACACACCTAAAAGCATCACCCGGGCATCCTTATTTCACCTCCAAACATATCGACTTTGTCCTTCACTCTCATACTCAAGCACTGAAACCCTCATCCAAGCCTTTGTCACTCACTTCCCGTCCAGATTACTGCAACTCTCTTCTCTCTGGCATCCCAACCAAATGTATCAATAGACTCCAATTACTACAGAACTCTGCTGCCAGAATCCTCACAAACACAAGGTCAACAAATCACATCACACCAATTCCTTCCTGTACAATTACATATTCATTTAAAGACTCTCCTCCTCACATACAAGGCCCTCCACAATCTGGCTCCCTCCTATCTCTCCCGATTTCTTTGCTCCTCCTCTACAGGTCCACAATGGGGGCTCGGGCCCATAGCCCACATACTATGAAGCGCCCTTCCACTGCACATACGACATGCCACCCCGGTGGTTAGCTAAGCTCCTCCAAACCCACCTCTTCAAGGTTGCCTATGACATTTGAACCTTTGTTCCGCTGTCACTTGACTCCCTTGCCCTTCCAACAAGCATGTATTATTTTATTGATATTGTATATATTTCCCAGTTATTTTTGATTTGTGTTATCTTGTTTCTAGAATGTATATTCTGCCTTGGTCAAATGTTTATTAATAAAATATATATACGTCTCAGCCAAATGTTGTATATCTATGTATTTGCAATGTACGATGTCCTTGAGTGTTTTGAAAGGCTTGCTAAATCAAATGTATTATTATCGTCATCTTTAGACTACTGCATCCTATTTGGGTGTCAGGCTCCTCCAGTATGTCCAAAACCGTGCAACGTAATGCACAGACCTGCTGTCACTGTGTTTTGAATTGGTCAGTTAGAGACAAATATTTAATCAGATGTACATTATTAAACCGAATCTGCAAACTGTTTAATGTTATATTTGTGTAATAAGATCATTTACGATATAAATCGCACAGGCCTATATTATTGGTGGTGAATGGATTACAGTCCGATATAAAGGCTAACTATGCAGTTTCCTAAAAGTAGCGTAAGAAGACGAATTCCTGAGAGCGTTAGTTGCTGTAGCCTGGGATTAGTCACTATTCGGGCCTGTGAGTCAGACACATTTCTCGTCGTTGTGCAGCTGTGTGTTTTCACATATATATACATTTAGAAATTCGTACAAAAACAAGGTTTCGTTAGGTACTGATTATTCAACTTTCACAAAAAAAGTTATGTTGTAAAGGAAACACCCAAAGAAACACCACCACTTTTCGTATTGGTTTCAAAGCAACTTCGTAAGCAATGCAGACTTCTCACTCACCCAGAGTTTAATTCCACTGAGATTTAGATGGTTTATACCTAGTGCGCCATTAATGACCAATACAAAAAAAAGTGTGGATCCCACTGGCAATTGCGAATACAAGTTTGAAATGTTCTATCCAGGTTTTTTGTCGCGCAAAGGAATCTTTCTGTGGTCGATAATATCATGGGCGGGCACGCAGGCGAGCATAGAAGTTGAGTTGGGAGTTCCTGTCCTAGTCTGAAACAGGGAAATTCAACAGGAAACTGCTCATTGCTGCGATGCGAAGCTTCTCCGCGAGGGGCGTTGGGATCAAGTAAAATCAAAGGAAAGTAGCCTACGATAGGAAATGTCAGAGGGTGAGGGAACTACGGTATCCCCCGAAAAGGGAGGGTTTTGCGATTTGAATTTACAAATTGACTGAGACTGATGTTTCCTCTTTAACCTAACTAGTAATTGCTGATTTTTCTTGTATTCTAAGTTTTGCATAATGAATAAATATAAAGCATAAAGTATAAAATAAAATACAAAAATAACATTTGGGACTATGCTTGGGAGGTCTACTCGAGGCTGTATAGGCTAAGGGTCTACACTTAGTGTAGAAATCAGGCTCGTCTTTTATTAAAGTGAAATGGCTTAACATTAAACATGCACATTTTTAAATGTTAATCGTATGAGTTTATTTTATAGTGCCTTTTCAAGTCACCATTATTTGCAATTTTTGCAATTCGTACCCAAGATTAGCGTTGTAAAATGAACAAAACAATTACAGCTATTTCAACAAAATAAATATTGAATGTGAATGCTTCACAGTAATGAATGACATCTGCAAACTGATTTATTTCAATACCAAATATGCTTGGTCTGCCAGTTCACATATCAGACTAATAATATTACGTTTTAAGACACAATTGTTCATTAAATAAAGATGACTCAGTAATGTAATTGTAACGCACATATAGTTACATTGAGAAACAAATGACAACCTCAATCATATGAGTACAATACACCTCATGTAATAATACACATTATAAACAGTAATTACACAGTAATTACAAGATGCTGTGTGTATCTGTATCTCTATGAGGACAACTATGAATAGTTTAGTCCTCCAAACTTAGATAATACACATTATATCTTAGTCATTCATTTCTAAAACTGTAACAGCAGTGACAGCTGTATTCCCTTCCTGTTGGCCCTTGAATGAGGTTTAAATATTTTTCTGACACATATGCTATTATGAATGGTCTCACTTGCATGCTACTGTAACAGCAGAGAAAATGGACACAACATTGAACGGTTTATCAAGCCAACCATCTGTACACAGAGTCTGCACTCAGCACTGCTCAAATCCAGCCATCAGAGACAGGGCAAGGCTCTCCACTATAATTAAAATACAACAGAGAAGAAGTGATATGGTTAATTGAATGGAACATTCCTCCAGGCACTACAATGGGAGAAAGCAACAAATCACATGTATTACAAAGTAGCAGGGGCTTACTTACAATAAGGAAATGAACCGCGGCACACAGCTTTATTCAGAATTGTCACAAGGAACATGTGACAGTTTTTAAAGTCTGACTCCATCTTATCAATGGACTCAATCCTGTAATTGAAGAAAACACTCAGTTTAAAACAAAAAAGTTGTCGGTCATCAAAAATGAAATTAAGACTTCTCAGATCGCTGTCTCTATTGACATTACAGAAAAAAACTATATTGACCATGTTCATCAAAGTGATGAATTATAATAGCCAAAGCTCATACAGCTTTGTTTTAATTTGTTGCTACAATATACTGTATCTGCTGCTAAATATATGGAAAATACATTGATCCATGGGTGTAGATTTCATTTAAACACGTGTGGGGACATATAAAAAGGGTTTGGGGTCTGGGGGTTCTCCTACTCTTCTGTCCTCTTTTCTGTGGGGTAGGTAAATATGCATGTGACATTCATGTCAGTGGTCAACTAATTCATTTTAATTAATTTATTAACCCCTAGACTTCAATAGCTCATATGCTCATGTTCAAAACCTGCATATTCAAAACATCTGTGTTTTGGGATGATCTAGGCATTTCGGCAACATTTTGGACATAACCTATTCTACTACCGCCGGGCGGCCCCAGTGCGTCTTTTATGTTTTTATTGGGTGGGACAAATACACTTGTTCTAAATATTGAGGGGGATGCATCCCCTGCAAACACTCACTTCCATGCTCCAAATCCAGCTTGCCATCGATCAGAGAAGATGAGGACCAAATTGAGGACCTTCATTATCGCCTCTTTGACAAAACTGACCTGCAAAACATCCCAGCATTGAAGATGAGCATAAATATAGCACAAAATATCCATCCAGCATCATTTGAACTGTGGTTACACCATTTCATGGAAGAATTTTACAAGACCTCATATTGTACTAGCAATTAGAGCAGAGGTGTACCTTCTCCCTTAGCAGACAGCGGTCATGAATGGTTGACAGGTATCTGTAATGAATCTTGATCAGCTGGTCCAAGTCCTTAGCTTCTTGTACTTGGTGCTGGAACTCCAGGCCGGTGCTATGCAGTATCTATAGCAACAGGTTTGTAACGTATGTGTAGATAATGATGCAAATTATGTTACAATTATGTTCTCAATCATTGAATAAACGTACATAAATACATGATTTCTGTGATAAATACTTAGCAATTTCCACTTCTTATTTTACATTAGAATTTGGTTAACTGTGTGTTGCGGTAATATCGTGGCCCTGTGGCTCACTGGCTCACTTATGAATAACAACTTATTCAATTTGTTCAAGCTGACATAAGTGTCTGTTTTCATTTATTTACACAAATTAATTAAATGTTAAATTTAATATAAAAATTAAATCAAGTAAATATTAGAACGCTGTATACCGTCAATTTGCTTGTGTTTGGTGTGACAGATTACTGTTCTCACCCTGGTCATGATGTAGTTATGCAGGCTGTTGACAAAGTGCATTAATTTGACCCGTAGAAGACACATTCGGTGAACCTGCTGATTTATAGGCTCTTTAGTAGCCTTTTCCTCAGCTACGCCTCCCTCCAATTTCTTAGTGGCCACCGTCAAATCTATCGTAAGGCAATAGATTATACCCATTATTTAAAGAAGTGTTAATGATCATATTTAGCTAACATAAGCAACAACAACATAAATATAGGGTGAATATGATATTACATGTTTAATTTAAATGTAGCCTTGTGGTATCATCCTGACATCGCAAACTCCAATTCCATTCCATCAGTCTGGAACCCCTTAATTTAAAAATGTTAGTAAAACATGTAGAGAACAATCCAGCTGTTTCGGTTTCCACCGGCACTCTAGCTGATTGGGTGAGATAGAGGTAATGTGGCCCAATAGTGTGTAAGGAAGTTTGACTGAAATGTATTAGCACCGCCTTTATGACAAACGCTTTTGAATGGAGGGTTTCAGACTGATGCCGCAAATTAAACTGGAGATTGCGAGATCAGTATGGTCTAGTTTAAATGTACATGCATAACAAATACCACTGAATCGAAGTGTGTCTAAGCTGTATTTGGCCCATTTTATCTGCAGTAGCAGGAGAAACACTTGATTGTAGATCTTCTGGCACTCAGAGCTGATTACAATGTCAACAGGCCATGGAACCTGGTGGTCAAAAACATGTTGTTCGCACCTAAAAGTGTTATTATGTTAAGAGTTAATTTAGGAGTGAAACTTACCTTATAACTAAGAGTAAGTACATCCAGATTATTCACAGGCTGTTTTTTCCTGGCTGGGTCAACTGTCTCCAAGAAAATCGATAGCCTTCAAAGAAAATAATTTTAGGCTAAAAATATAATTTTGTATACATTATATTATACATTTCGACTTTGAAAAGAGACAATATACGTGTAGTACCTGCTACTGTCCTCTGGGCAGCGCTGACCAACTGCCTCCTGCAGCTGAACATTGAGAAAGGACAACTGTTGCCAGCTCTCCTTCTCCAGCACTTTGTCAAAGATGGCTGTGTAGAAGTCATACATGGTGTCCCCAGCCTCCAGCAGAAAGTAGTTCCTCATAGCTTGCAGGTATTCCAGCAGTCTGTGAGACACATTATGAAGAGTTCAGTTGACAGCTAGGTTTCTTTGCAGCAGTTGTTCAAAAGTGAGATCTTAAGATCTAAGATAGCATAAATACACATTATCAATACTAAACACTAACTAATCAACCGCAAAGCATATTTAATATGCTGTGTTGTATTAGCTGTATGCTGTGTTGTATTGGCATATTTTAAATTAAAACTTATTAGAAATGCTATTTTTTATTTTATCATTAAATAAAATACACAACTATAAAACTCTGCAATTAGTAAGCGTCATTTCACAACTAACACAAAACTTTCAGTTTGAAAACCATTGACTTTCAGTAATATGTAATTTTAGTCTCATCATATTTAGAATAAGTAGGCCTAGTTCCAAATCATAAGGAGCCTTTCCAGATGAAACCACTGGTTACTTGTAGTCTTTCTTTAAGGTCTTCATGAGGTTTCCGCAGCACTCAATGTATCTCTTCTCAATGTGAGGGTAGAGACAGGACCGAAGGGTCAGTTCAAAAGTCTGGCAGGTCACAGCCTGGGACGATCGGTCCACTATGAACTCGCCTCCGGAGAACTGCTCATGGAAGTCACTCTGCTCCAAGTAGAGCCTGAAGAAAACATGTCAGTCATTCGGCATTGATTGCAACACATTTCTACTTCCTCTGTTAAACAAGAAAATGCTGCTCAGCATTTACTTGATTTTTGAAGTGGTAACAAAATGGTCAGATTTTCAGTTCATTTTTAATCACAATTTACAGTAACTTTACCCTCTGTTCCACCAGAAGAACATCCATTTAGAAAATGTAAACAAAGTAATGAATGAGGGCTAATCCACAGATCAGACTACATAGGCCATTAATGACCGCTTATAACATATTGCTATTACAATAGCCTGTTAAATCTTGTGAGGGGAAAATGTTCTCATATCCCCGAATGCAATGATTTTCTTCTTAAAAGTGTGATATTTTTTAGTGAAGATTTTAAAATAATGTTTGCATCTAGAACATATATAATTATGACCTTGCATGAATCCTGTCGAATAAGCCACTGACCCTAAAAGTATTCTTATGTTGTTCTACATAATACAGTCAGCTAACTGAATAGCTGTGCTTCTCGCTCACCTGGCAAAGTTGATGGCCAACAGAGGATCGTGGATGTCATAAATCTGTAGATGTTGTGCCACGATGGACTGCATCTTGATAAGGCTTCTCTTGGTTGCTTGTTGCTCAGTGACGGTATCTGTCGGGGAGTCCTCACGATGGCAGAGCCGTGACTGCACAGACTCCAGAAAGAGTGTGTATAAACTCTTCCGCTCAGCATCTAAAATGTGCATACAAGGACATTATCCCATTCAACCATGTATTAGTGCAAATGACGCCAATAGGTGTCAACTGGCCTTTAATACCAGGTGACCACCTTTAACCAAATTACATTGTTATGATATTCAAACCAAAGAGCTTAAGGGCGTGCTCACACGTGGCCCAGTTGCCCGGAACCGTGCCCGAGCACAATTGTACCCCCTCCCCCGCTGACCTGCACTCACACTGCAGTTAACATTCAGGGCCAGCGCACGCTTACTCCAAAACATTAGGTTGGCTACTTGGTTTCAGGCCATATATTTTGGCCACATCATCGTTCCACTGGTATATGTCCTTGATGTCCGACGAGCTACCAGATTTACGAAGTGCCCGTACCTTCAGATACTGAGCACGCAGTGTTCAACAGCTTTTGCCAACAGGGCTCACGTGTTTCTTTGATACCCACGAGTAAGTAGATAGTTCTTGTGTGTTGTGTCCAGTTGCTTCTGAATACTCGTCTGCCCAAATGTCCAATAAACATTGCACTTATGTCGTACACCAAAGTGTTCCCTTTGCCGCCATGCTGTTTGTAATGAAACAACTGTCGCGTCGATGACTTCAGTTCCGTGCTCGGGCATGTTTGCGATCACACTGATGCGTACCGCGTACCGCGCCCGAGTCCTACCAAACCCTGCCCTGGCCCACCTCTTTCAAGTGGGCCAAGGCACGGTTAAACGTGCCGCGCCCGGGCACGGTACGGAGTGATCACACTAGTCAAACGAACCGAACTTTGGGGTCAAACAAGCTCGGGCACGGTTTAACTGGACCTAGTGGGAGTAAACCCTAAGTAGATTGCCCCCCCGCAATCAAACGTTGATATTATTTGCTCAGTCAATAACAGTTTTCCTCTGAATGGTTCCATACTAGCAGCAGTACAGGAAAATGAAGGAGCTCACAAAAGCTGAAACTTTTCATGTTTAACAACAATGCTCAACCATTGACCAACATTTTTCAAGTGAGGAAAAAAAATGTAATCACATTATCTTGTAAGGTTAAAGTAAACACTTATAAACCTCTCCAACACCATACACAACTGAACAGGTGACACCCACGGAACGTCGAACAACGGCTGACCTCTGGACGAGCTCTCGGACTGCTCAGCCTCCTTGCAGTCCAGGTTCCTGAGCAGCTGCATGGACTTGCCCGCCATGATTATCTGCTTGAGGACAGGCTTGAGGAAGGAGACCATGGTGAGCTGTCTGCTGCTGCCGCTGTTGGAGCCCTGGTCCCCTCCAGAGCTGCTGCTGGCAGCGTCACTCAGCCTCTCCTCGCTCTCCACCGTCTCTGACACACTGTACAGCGTGTAGGTGGCATACCAGAAGTCCCTATGGTTGACGGGAACATCCTTGTTCCTGGGCAAAGAAATACCAGCTAAAGGTTGCCCTTCCAATAGTCAATACAGCAGATGTTCATATCCAAAGTACCTTTATAAAATACAATAATAAAGTGCTCTATGATACAGGATAGAGCCTGTACAGAGCTTGCTAGTGGGTACTGTCTGGCTCATTGTGGGCATATGTAGTGTAAACCAGAGTCGCTGACTTTAATTGCTGATTTGACTGAGAATCGGTGATTGACAATAATGGACCAAAACGTGTATTTTTTGGCAAGAGCTGCATAGTCAATGTTTTTTTTTATTTTTATGCTGAGACATGCTGAGACAGCACAGCGAGATTGAAGTTTGAAATCAGTCTGTAGAGCTTGAAATCCTTGCGAATGAAACCGAGAAACAACTCAAATGACCAAATCGGTGTCGTACTACATGTGCGTTTTAGGTAACGTTCACCTCTGTATAATAAACTCTTTGGCCGGGTCAAACAACTGGCCGTGGACAATCCATTCGTCTACAATCTCCAAGTAGGGTCTGACCGTCTCGGTCCACAGGGAAAACAACAAAGCAACCTACAAGAAGGATGGCAGTGATTAGTATAATACAGTATAGAGCCATCCTTACAGTATGTGGGTCAGGGCTCAGCATTCACTCACAGCTTGCTCAGATGCTTCCCCAACGCTGTCGTACTCAATGATAGCTTTGTAGAGGGTGTTGAGCAGGTGTGAGGCTCGCACAACATTTGGGGTCTCGGAGGGAACTTCGGCTACCCCGGTACAGAAGACTTTGTGCAGCACTTTGATTTGGGCCAAATGGGGGTTGAGTCGCTCCAGAACAGCAGCCAGCGTGACTGTCTCATCTGGAAAAGTGGATACAAACAGACTCAAGAAATGGCAAATGTTATTGTCAGCCTGAAAATAACACCCCCGATCATTCTCCAATCAGAGCAGGGATAATATTGAAAAGGTCCCACCCATCTCTGTGGTTGGGTTTAGAAACAGGGACATTTACTGGCCTTGTGCCAGTAAATGTAATTGTAATCTTGTCATCTTCAGTGTGAGTAATACTAGGCTCAAATATTTTTTGTTAAACATAAATGTTTCAGTTTAAGTAGCATTATGAATAAGGTTCAGCGGTTATGTGTTGGATTTATTTGGTCTTGTTTTACGATGTGATTGGTCAAAAGACGTCTGGACAGGACACCTGCCTTTGCAGATGATCTCTCTCTCTATTGCGGTCAGCTCCTGTTTGAAGCTGCTGAAGAACTTATAGAGAGCCCAGACAAATGCCTGGTAGGTCCTGAAGGGAGGCTCCGAGCCCTTCCTGGAGGCGTAGGAGCATCCCGAGCCTGGCGGTGCTGCTTCACAGGCGTGTCCCGTCACCTCGTCCATGAACCGCTGCAGCCCGAACACCGCCTGGCCGTACACGGCTATGTGTTCCAGCACAGACCGCAGGCAGTTCTGCAGCACAGGAACACCAACCGCTCAGACAGTGTGCAGGGTCGGTCACGTGACCCAACTCCCAGTTTACACCGGGCGCGTCTCTGTCGTATTCGGGCTCCGCCACGGACCTCTTGACAATGGTCAAGAGGTCGTCTCTCCGCTCGGCTCCGCTAAAATAAGGTGGCACTTCTATTTTTGACGGAAGCATGCACTGCAAAGGACAGAGCAAAAGAGTCGGAGGAGAGACACGCCCAGTGGAAAAAAGGCTTACGAAGTTTTAGTCTAGCGTGTTCACTGAAGAGTTTGTAAAATCTGGAAACTTCACTGCTGCTGACTAGTTTGTGTACATTTGCTTCTATAAAACTAATTATTGTATGTACTTCAATTCATTTTATAAATCTAATTATTTTTATTTTATTATTTTTATTGTCTGCTTATGTCATCAATTGAATTAGTAAAGGATATTGGGCCAGTTTCACAGACATGGGTTATGTCTAGTCTTAGACTAAAAACTTTCCCCCACAATGGAGATCTTCATTGAATTTTCCTTTTAGTCTTGGACTAGTCTTAATCCATGTATGGCCCATTGACTCTGATTTATATATAAATGTACCTTAAAGGAACAATACCAAAAAAACTCATAGCAAAACTTGTGTCAAATGTATGGGCCATTATTAGGCATCTGCAGAGATTGATAACGATCTATTCATTTGAATCAGGTGTGTTGAAGCATTCCTTAGCAACAGGCACATATGGTTGTATGTAGGTTTTACCTGCCTGCCTGTTATAGTGAAATTCACATCTAAAACATGTAGTGCAGTGGGTCCTCAGGACAGGAGAGGAGAAACACTGCCATAGTCTACCACACCACAATTTTACTTACACCAGTGAGATGAGTTACCACCACATTATTCCTCACTGACACTTTCCCATCATTATGCTGAAATATAAAGTGTTTCTTCACCCCAGAGAGAAGCCTGAAATAGACAGAGTCCATTAGCTTAGTAACATTTTTACGTATAACAAGGCATCAAAATATCAAGATAATGCCTGTATCTCAAAGCCCTTTGAGTTGCTAGAAGGCAATCTGATATAAAGGGGATGCTGTTAACAGCGTGTTTTACAATCTGACCCCTAAACAACAGTCTTACCATAATGTCTCCCGTATCACTTGAGTCTCTGTGACAAAGGCCTTTTCTTCTGGCAGATACAATGGATCAGTGTTATACAAATGTTGATCCCTGAGAAAGGCAAATTACAATAAAATTGGAATGAACATTCATGGTCATTCTTATTAGAAATGATTCTCCACTTAGTTATATTGCCCTATGTCTGATACTTTTGGACTTAACCACAGTGTATTTTACAAGGTTTCAATTTTGTATAACAGACAGTTGAAAGCATTATTAGGACAGTGACTTTTGCAGTCACTAGAGCTAAAAAACTAGATTGCAAGTGCCTTGAGTTGCATTTCTAGAAAACATTTTGTAGCACATTCCTAAGGATAGAACATTAAGTAACACAATCAGAATATATTAAATGTTTTGATTAATAATGATGAGGGTTATGCCATGATGTGAATGGCTCTTACCAGACATTGAGCAGGTTTGAGTGTAGATGTAGACTGTGTGGGAAGCGAGTAGCGTGAGCCACCCAATACGGCGTAACCACATGCTGCTCGAGCCAGGCCCGGGCGTCAGGCTCGCCCACTGCAAGGAGCAACACTTAAGCTTATTCAATCATTCAACGCTTAACATCCCGATAGAATCTCGTAGGTTAGCCAAATGTGTGCGTAGCATGACAGCTTTTCACGTTTCAAGACCTTAAGCAGCATCACTGACTAGCCTGTGAACTGGAAAGCAGCATGTGATGACAATCAAATCCCAAGGAAACAATATTCACTATATATATATATATATATATATATTATATGTGTGCGTGTTTGTCAGGTAGTTTGAGCTAAGATTGTTCCTAACCAGTCCATGTGACCGGAACAGTCTTGTCTTGGTCCTCCTGAGGGGTTCTGTCCAGCTGGATCCCAGAATCCTCCCTGCTAATTGGCTGCTGACTGTCCTCCTCCTCACTCTCTTCCTCAGACCACTCCTATATAAATAGATTTGGTTTAAAGAATATACCAGCATCTATCAGGTAGGTTTTACCAACTTTTTGAAATGTGTGTGTTCAATTATATGAATGTTTGTAAAGTAAAGAGTCTGAAAAGTGGAAATTGAAAGTGGACTAATGTATAGTAATGATGTACTCACAGGAGAATCTGGGTATGGTCCGAGACCTATGTCCTCACCCTCCATCAAATATTTGGCCCAGTTAAAGTTATCTTCTGATTCTGGAAAAACAAGAGATATTGGGAGCTTGCAGGGTCAAAGGCTCAAAGAGCATGCAGGGCTAGGATAGATATGTGTAGTGGACATACCAGCTTCTTTTAGCCTGGGTCGTTCAGTAAAGTTTGTGTTTGAGGGGGACCCAGATAACAAAAGCAGCAGTGACAGTATGCTATGATGAGCATCGGTCTGCACACAAACAAAAAAAGTATTGAACAGTAAAGGTGGAACCAAAATGCAATCAGAAAAAAATTGTGTTTATATTAATAATTATATCTTTACATTTTTGTAGTATTTAATTTACATCTATGCCTATGCTGGACAGTTTTGGTTGGTAGTTAAGAATAGCCATAAATCAAATAGATGTGCCTGGGAAAAAACGTTTTTAGAAGTAGTATGCATCACATCTTTAAAGGATTAGCCTAGATATGTTGCCAGATCTATCCGTTTCTCACCTTAACTCCATCTGTATTTTGCAAAGGTGAGTTTAGGAATTGCTCAGTCAATCTGTTCCAACTTTCTGCCTTTTTAAGGTCAGAGTGAATCATAAGCTTTTCGTATATCCTGGGAAATAAAAAAAGTATGGATTACGGTCTAATGAAACATATACACAAAACCACACTTAACAACTGCTTTGCATACCCTCTTAAGCTTCGTTGGACCTTGTGGCTGTCCACATCTAGGAAGCGATGGAACCTACAGAGCAGTAGGTGAGAGACACAGAGAGTCATAGGTGAGTGAGAGAGTCATAAAACGTATCGTATCCCGTTAGGTTCAGGAATGGGATAGATTAGACCCAATAAATGTCATTTTACTAACCTAAAATTTGACCACGCAAATTTTACAGCACTTTGAAAATTGTCGTCTCCTTCATCTTCGATCCCACTGATACATTTGATCAACTGCTTCGTTTCTTTCTCTGTCTCTCTTTCGAATTTAGTCCAGTGTGCCATGTTTTGTTTGGCAATGGCAGTGTTGTCACTTCCAGACATATGTTGCCAGTATTTATATATTTAGGTGTGCTGTTGGCATACCGTCAGATGTTTTCGATGACGACTACATCAATTATACAGTGTTTTAACTGAATGGTTATACAAATATAGTATGACATGGACCACTCACTGCATTAATGCTCAGACCGCGGATTCCATAAAACGTAAACTTCCTGTGAAAGCAAGTGCGCATGTGCGAAACTGACGCAAAAACTGACGTCACGAGCAGGTTAATAATAATAATGATTATTAAAGGTTAAAAACTAGTGTACCGTAATTCGACTTATGAATTTGACACCCAAGTGTTAAGTGTGTTTTATCATGTTATCACGTTCAAGACAAATTATTTGGAGACACTTGATTCCCATTAACCATTGCGCACGTACGTTAAAATGATTGTTGGTCCTCTCTTTGATTAATCAAATAGTTAATGATCGGTCTGCATTATGATACAATAAAGAATAGGCGAACATTATATAGAAAAATAAATGTCGTTTAGTCGTTTAGTTTGAGTTAAATATTTTGCTGGGCGTGGCTAATTCACTCGGTCTGTTAGTCGCGCTCGTCCTCTATCTCACAAGTTTCTTGCTGTTGACCTCACACTCTCTGTGTGGTGTAAACCTACAGAGACGACAGTCGTCTCCTTTGTAAGGGAAATGAAGCGGCGTTTACAGAAGAAATATTTGATTGTAATACTGGCCTACTCTGTACTGCTTTTGTTAATCCCATATATGTTAGATTATCGGAGTAAATCCGAACACGTGAAGCATGGACAACAACAGCCAAGATGCCCCGATTTGGAGAACACAATGGCTATTTGGAATAATAGGCCTAACGGCGAAAAATCCAACTTCACCAGCACGACGGAAGACACCGCTAACAAGAGCCACCCTCGAACGCACATCTACCTGCATGCTACCTGGAGGACCGGTTCTTCTTTTTTAGGAGAGTTGTTCAACCAACACCCTGATGTATTTTATTTGTATGAACCCATGTGGCATATATGGCAGGCTCTTTATCCAGGGGACGCGGGAAGTCTGCAGGGCGCTGTAAGAGACATGATGAATGCACTGTATCGTTGTGATTTTTCAATACTTGGTCTTTACGCCGGCTCCCAAAATGTCACCACGTCATTCATATTTGGTTGGAAAATGAACAAGGTAATATGCTCAGAGCCCCTGTGCGACTCTCACAAGAGATACGAAATTGGTATGGTGAAAGAAGACTTGTGTGGGAAGTGCAAAAAAAGGGATATTAAAGAATTGGAGAGAGAGTGCAAAAAATATCCTGTTATGGTGATCAAAGGCGTGCGTGTGTTAGATCTGGGCGTACTCGTACCACTGATGAAAGACCAGGCAATAAATCTGAAAATAATTCAGCTGTTTAGAGACCCACGAGCTGTTCATAATTCACGACTTAAGTCAAAACAGGCCTTGGTCAAGGAAAGCATACAGGTCCTACGGAGTAAGAAACAAGGTGATAAATACAAACGACTTCTTGTGCCAAATAACCGGGTAAATCGAGCAGAGAACTATGTTGCCAGTGCCATGGAGTTGATATGTGACAACTGGTTAAATGATTTGATGCTGCTCTTGAACGCACCAGCGTGGGTGAAGAACAATTATTTTCAGATCCGCTATGAAGACTTGGTCCTGCATCCTATGGAGGAGCTAAAACGGGTTTTTCGTTTTTCAAATCTGACAACTTTCCCTGCTCTGGATAAATTTGTGTTGAATATGACACATGGTCATGGATATGACTCAGACAAACCTTTCCTCATATCATCAAGGGATGCAAAAGAAGCCATATATGCCTGGAGAGAGAGATTGAATGTTGAACAAATAAATCAAGTGGAGGCCTACTGTAGCGAAGTCATGAGGCATCTGGGATATAAGAAAAATAGTTTGGATAAAACATAGCTATGATAACACCAGGAATATAAGGATCCAGGTATAGACTTGTTTAAATTTCATTATCAATTGTCAAATGTCATTATCTTGTATCAGATAAATTAAAGGTATATGTACTGTGCAGAATATAAGAACAACCTTGATTATAATGTATTGTGTTCCTTTCATATATTATCTGCTCCTCATCTATCACAATACAGTATTATATTACTAGTATTTCAGTGCTCTTTGAACATGCGCTTTTTTTATTTATTCATTGGACATCTGACTAATCAATCACTGCATTTGCTATCATTAAAGGTAGACTCAGCGATGCTTGAGAGAGGTTATTTGACCACTAACACACTTTCTTCATTCAGTGTCATAGGGTGTTGCCCCTCATATATTTGAACAGACATTGCCAAGGCAGGCATAGTATTGTGTGTTCTGCTCTTTGTTTGGGCTCCATTTAGAGTCAAGGCTGTGTATATGACCATCCAATACATGTTTTCCCCAATGTGGACACCGAACAAATGGCTAGCAGACATTGAGGAGATATTTGCTGAATTAGACAAAAGGCGCATTAGCTTACAATTGCCGAAATGTGTCGCATTTACAGTGTCAACACTTTTGAGGACTGATTTCAAGAGTGTGTCACACAATGTTTCTTGCGGTAGAGAGAGATTTAGATTGCAGATAAATATTTCATCAGGGCGGCTGACCTGGTGTTAATAGAGGGTTCATTGTGTGCGCCCTGGCAGTTTTTTTGTTTTTTTTTGGCTCCTCATGGATAACAGGGTTTGGCACTGAGTCACTAGGCTTAAGGCTACACTGTGAAAAGAGGATCATTGTATATGCTGGTCCATGAAGGGGCAGAGCTCCCAGATTTGCGCCTGTCACCACCAGTCTTCACAAGCAGACCCCTTTTACAGCCAGCCTGCCTACAAGCTGTCAGCTATCTAGCATCGACTCACAAACAGCACTGTAGCACCCATAGAGATGTGTTCATTATGGTACTAGGAGAGGATGTCAGTGACCCCATTCTGCAATACTGTGGTTCACAAGCAAATCCTGAAGTAAACCTCAGTTAAATTTGTATAACCACCACCAGTAATGCCTCTCTCTCTCTCACACTATCACTCTCTCTCTCTCTTCCAGGGACTAAAGGCAACAGGTGAAATAACAATCTAAGGAGTTGGAATGTGGCCCACTAGGATTTTACCAGCGTGACTGTTCTCTCAGCGTGGCCCGGTCGATAAGCCGTCTAAAAATACCATCCGGAATAGCCAACCGCTGGGAGGAATTATAAAACAGGAGGGTTAGCTTCTAAGAGTGCTGCCACGTCGCTAACCAGCAGGGTCCTTGACTGAAAAGACTAGAGCCAAAGGTGAACAAGAAGGAAGCAGTCAGGTTGGTTCCTGCTTCCCTTTCCACTGGCCGGGACCGTATCCTTCAGTCCTTTTGATTAGCACTCATCCCTCAATCCCCTGCAGGCTACGGCCAAAATAAGCCTGAGAACAGTCCTGCTTTGGAGGTTGTCACCAGCAGTCAGGCTATCACACTGGTAGCATCAAGTTTGGGTTCATCGGACACTCTGTTCCATCCAGGCATTGACTCTGTGCAGTATGCAGTAGTAGCCCCGGCCAGCTGATATAGTGATGTACTTGGCTTACTAACCATGCTAATTTACAGATTTGAGATATAAAGAAGCTATTCTTTGAGATGAAGCCGAACTGGGGAACTATTTTTTTCACCCCCGATCCTTCAGGAATTTAGGCAGCTGCAGTGTTCCACTGCAACAGACAAAGCACACGTTAGTGTGATTCTTTCATGCATATCCCATTTACATGGCTGATGTCTTTGTGTTAGTTTTCACATACACAATTGAGGCAGATGATGAATACAATCTCCAGTTCATCAGAAACAATGTGTCTTCTCTTCTTGTGTGGCCCGGTCAAAGCTTTGTGTAAAATATGAGAAGAATTTATAACGGTGATCATTCACTTAAGTATTTATAATTCATTACTGTCAAATAATGCTGATCATCTTGGCGTAAATTGACTAATTTCATAGAATTTTTTTTTTTTTTTTTTAAACCAAAGGATTCAATCTCAACGGGCATCTCAGTTGAATATAAAGACAAATGTGGTTTGTAACTTAAAACTTAGTTTAATTAACATGTTTACATGCAAAACATTGCAGGAACAACTTGGCATTCAGTTGCAAGTTGAAACAGTAGGTGCACATTATTTACAATTAGCTACATCTTGTGTTTCTCAAGGACAAGGAGCATCTATGGATAGTTAGCAAGACCCAAAGACCAAGTGATGACACAAAAGTCTAGAGAAAGATTAAAAGAGAAGAAAGGTTATTCTAAGTCATATGTGAGGTCCCACTTGTAAAGGAAAGTGCCTGCGGTTAGTTAGTCCACAATGTTCCTAACCATGAAGTGCATCTTTAATGCATATGCTAGCCAATTGTCAAAGTGTACAGTTGCAAGATCTTCAATTAATGTTGTATGCTAGTTGTGACAACTTGTGGGTATCTCTTTAGCAGATCACTTGAGCAGTTTTGTTGTTTTTACACAACCTCATTCTGTTTGCTTTTCTATATGTTCTATGGGAAGTGGTGAAATGAAAACTAGTCATTACATTATTAGCTTGTATGAGCAAAACAGAGAGGCAAGCATTAGCATAGCTTGGCACATTCAAATATGATCCAGACCAAACAATGTTTTAGATGTAAACACTGAATGTTAAACAAAGCAGATACAAGCAAGCTAAATCATGAAAAAGTTATGTTGAAAGAGCACTATGCTAAAAAATCTATTCTGTTTATGCAATCGTGTTTAAATGGCCCTGGAGTTAGCATAGGATTATACAGATGAAGATGACCCCCGCTTTGTAGTGAAACATTTGACATGTTCTCAGACTTAAAATAGAAAGTGTGCATGCTACATAGCCGTGTTTTGCAGTTGATCTCATGCTGTAGCCTACATACTACAATAGAGCATCTGCAAACACTACACGCTAACAGGAAGTCACTTAAATCAGCCTGTGATTTATGGCAGAGGAAAGTGCAAGAGGAACATAGTTATGTTTAAAGCCGTAAGATAAGGGGCAAAAAAAGAATATTACAGTTCTATATGCCGCCTACCTCTTACCCACTAAAGCAAGCCTGCAGCTCAGAGTGAAAGTTGCTTGCAGACAAACACAAAGAAGTTTGACTGATACTTGTATTCTACATGAACAGGCTCAGAAAAAAGGTTTAAAAAATAAAACCTTGATATTTAATTTGACAACAAAAGTGACCAGAGGACATCCCCATTGGGTATTCGGCATGTGAGCGGTTGTGTGGGATTAATAACTGCTGCTGCATTCATAATTTAATATTCTATAGTGGTGCAGTAACCTGTGGTGTGATTCAATCAATCTGTGGAAAAATAGAGACCTGGACTATTGGGGGAAGTGTTTAAGACTAGCTACTTGCAGTAGGCCTTAGTATAGCATAAACAAGGAAACTGTATACAGTAGTAGAGGATATTGAACCAAGGCCCAACTGAGTAACACTGATGGTAACATTAACATTTCCTGAGGGATAAAACAATTTTTTTTTTTTTAGCTGTTTTAAATGCAATTCTCCACGCTACAAAATGCATTGAAACAATGAGTTTTCTACTGGCATGACATGATTGTCTTATGGTTATTCAAAATATAACAAGTTTTAAATTGTTTTTAATTGCCACAAAACCGTGAAGACGGATTTCAGGATCAATATCTTCAATAAATGACTTGCATAGCGGAGACCCCAAATCATTACTGCACAAACAAATATGAGAAAAAATTTTAGGCTAAGGGTATACATATCCTTAGATTATTGGTTTATAAGTTTGAGTGAGTCATGGTGATACGGTGGGCGTTATGCACCATTTTACATTGATGCATCTAATTTAATTAATCTAATATTTATTTTCAACATTACTGTTAAGGTAGCACAAGGGTTTTAAAAATATCCTATCTTAAATTATAAAATACTGTAGTGTTCTTTACAGTGTAAATGGTTTCAAATCACCAAGGTGACTTTTAACCTTGCAGTGCAGTGCATTTCCCCAATAGCAATCAAATACATTTAGATGTACAGCATGATATATAATCTTTGTCTAAGAAGATGAGAAAACTACAGGCAGTTTGCAGTACATTGGCGGTAGCTCACGCGATCAACGTTTACATTACTGTAATGAAAGAAATTGTATGCCCAGTCACAGAACGCAAAGACAAATAACAAAGACCATACACGCAATTGCTATTCTTCAGCTTCGAGCTGTAAGCCGCTTCTGAGAAGCTATTTAACTCGAGATGAGTGACAAAGAGCAGCATTGTATCTACATGTGTGCGTGCGCTTCACCCATGGAGATCCACAATACACAGGTTGTGATGATCAGAAGGCTCTGCATTATCCACACTCCTCCAGAGATTTCCCCTTGTGAGCACGTGGTGAGGGCTTCACCACACGCTTCTGTGTGCATGTATTGTATGCACTGTGAACAGCTCTTTCACTGTAAACTAAAGTACACGTTAGATGAGCAATAAATCCTACACACAGTGGCCTGTGTGTAGATACAGTGCGGTATCTTCATGGGGATACGGTCGCTCGGCTCAACCGTTTCCCCTTAAAATAGCAAGCAAAGAGGTTGCACGTTCTCAGTGGTAATGGGTGTAGTCTGAAGACAGACTGATACGTGATGGCAATATACTAAATGGCTGTTGTACTATATTGCTATTTAGCACTGAAACCTAACAGGAATATGGACATTCAAAAGAGATCTCATTATGGTAGAATGTCCCATAAATCCCGCATAAGGTGTTTCCCTCCCACAAATGCAGGAGAGGGAAAGGGATTGGTAAAACTGCAGCACAGTTTGCGTCGAGTGTTCCTCAGGAACAAGCGGGGGGGAAGGGAGAGGGGGCTTTTTTGGGAAGGGTGGGGGGGTCAGATATGGTCTTCGATGGGGAAGACGAGACGCGTTCCCCGGCTCAGCAGCTCGTGCTCGCGGGAGTCGAGCTCGCGCTCCAGGGCCTCCTCGGAGGTGCTGCCACTACGCCTGCCGTTGGCGCTCCAGCCGGGGCCCCAGGCGGCCTCTGCCCCATTGGCCGTGATGGCCGTGTCGCCGTAGGTGACGGACAGGTCGCCGTCACTCAGGTTGAAGTCCGAGTCGGGGTCCTGCAGCTGCTCGTGGTTCTACGGGCACATGGGAGGGAGAGAGGGGGGGAGGGGAGATAGCTTAATATGTGCACGCCCACACTACTCTCCCATGAAGTGTGTGTGTGTGAGTGTGTGTGTCACTGTGTGTCCATCCATCTTCACCCGCTTATCCAGAGTCGGGTTGCACGGGCAGCAGCTCCAGCAGGGGACCACCAACTTCCCTTTTTCCGAGCCACATTATCCAGCTCTGACTGGGGGATCCCGAGGCGTTCCCAGGCCAGTGTGGAAATATAATCTCTCTACCTACCCAAGGGAGGCGCCCAGGGGGCATCCTGACCAGATGCCCGTACCACCTCAACTGACTCCTTTCGACGCAAGTTCAAAGGAGTGTCACTGTGTGTGTGTGAGATAATATCTATATCTACACACACAATGTTTACAACACAATGGGTTAATAAGGGACAGGAGTGATCGCAGCAGGTAGGGACCTCCATTCATTTCTGTGTAATTTCAGTTAGAAAGGTACACTCCTCAACAACATCACAGCAGCTGCACAATCCTAAATCCCTGCCCCATCTTTATTCTGAGTGTCTATAAAAGTCAGGGCAGATGTAGAAGTACAGCAGTGAAGGGGGGTAACTTCAAACCAAAACACAGTTGTTTTGGTAACGCTGGTTTCAACCACAATGGCCAATCCGGACAGAAATGGATGCATGTTCCTTTACGAAAATAATAGGTTATGCGTTATTAGCTTTATGTCACACCTAGCATAAGTCTAGCGGTAGTAGAGTGGACAGATTTGTGATTTTAGTGTAAATGGTTGTTACAAATATAGCATGAGGTGAGCAGAGGTCTAATTGAATTTGGCTGGCCAGCAATCGATAAACCGTGCTCGTCCCCATGAAAGATAGCATGTAGCTCAAAAGGCAGTAGTCTTGATTCAATGACCATGGGTGAAACAAAATAATCATGGCTACATAACATCCCCCTCCAACATTTATCTGAAATGGAGTGTGGGGAGGAACAGTAAATCCACATAAAAAAATATACATGATCAAAATAAAAACACTTCTCCCTTCACTGCCATTAAACATTTCTCACACAATAAAACACGTTTGGGAAATGTGACCATCCCATAAGTTGTTGTTTTCTATTGAGACACAATGTCTTTCATGACAGTGATCATCACCATTGAGGTGCCAGTGAATGGGCCTTTTGTACTAACAGAACACATAAGCTTCTTCCATTCACTCTATCGCTCGAGCATTCTGTATGCTTCTAGCAGGCAATAAAACTACATTTGAGTTAGGTTGAAATCTAAACTATCACTATGGCTGCCATACTGCTTTCAAGTAATTACAGATCATTTCTTTTTAGCTTTTATGTTAGCATTCATACTAACGCCTGTGGTAAGGTACATTTTAATAAATTATGACAAAACCTGATAGTTGTTTGTGTGCTTATTTGTTTTAGACTAAAAGCCTATTTGCCTAGCATCACAGCTCATACCTCATAGGCCTGAGGGCTTGTCAGACAGCGTGCCAGTGGTCCACAACAGCTGGGCAGAGTGGTGGTGAGTGGTGGTCCACTGTGAGTCAGGAATGGCTTCATGTAACTTGGCAGTTATTAAGGACACTGAATTGTAACGTTTCATTAAAAACAAATATACTCACAGGTATGTATGTATACAGGTGCCCCTCAATGAATTTGAATATTGTGGCAAAGTTAAGTAATTTCAATAATTCAATTGACAAAGTTAAACTCAATTTAAAAATGTTTGCATAGTGTATGAAGACAAAACTCCCAGATTTAATGATGGACTATTTGATGTGCTTTTAGTACCGAAGATGATACACTCAGTTTTATCTTCATTCAAATTAAGAAAGTTATGAGAGAACCACAACTTAATATCATTAATGCCACTAAGTAGGCAGTTTATTGTGACACTGTCATTCGGTTTCATAAATTTGCAGGTCATCTGCATAACAATGAAATAACAGGTCGTGCTTGTCTATAATAGCCCCTAACGGCAACATATATAGAGAGAACAGGATGGGGCCAAGAATTGAACCCTGGGGCACCCAGCAAGAGAGAGGAGCAGATGATGAGGAGAAGTAACCAATCGTGACAGAGAAACTCCTATTTGCCAAATAGGAGATAAACCATTTAAGTGCTGAGCCTTGGATGCCTATAAAATGCTCAATGCAGGAGAGAAGACTGCATGGGCCACTGTATCAAAAGCCGCTGTCAGGTCCAATAGCACCAATACAGAGGGATTCACTGCATCTACAGACAAGGTAATATCGTTCGGACTCTTAGCAGTGCTGACTCTGTGCTGTGACGTGACCTAAAACCGGATTGAAAATTTTCGAACAGTGAATTCTGTTGTAGAAAATCTCAAAACTGTTTACAAACAACTTTTTCCAAAACCTTATAAAGAAAGGGAAGATGGGAGACTGGTCTAAAATTGGACAACACTTTGGGGTCAAGATGAGGCTTCTTAAGTAGGGGCCTGACCACAGCATGTTTAAAAGCATCTGGGACAGAACCAAAACTAAGACAAGCATTTCAAAAAGTAAGTAGACTTGACCCAATGGATCTTAACAATGTCTAAAGGACAGTTGGTAGGCTTCATGTGTTGTACGACCTCAGTGAGCAGCGTCAAATAAACAGGCTCAAACTCCTCAAACACAGCAGAAAGCACAGGAGTGGCAGGTACAAACACACTAACATCAACACTGGCGTTTTGCCTGACTGATGCAGAAACAGAAAGCAGAAAGCAGGCAATAATCTGCATCTGTACTCATCCTTAAAGAGAGTGGCCAGACCACCGCCTCGACCTGAAAGCTAGCGGGGAGTTGTGAAAAGAGCAGCCGAGGGGGAGGAGCCCCGTGAAGGCGCTGTTATCCCCTGGTTTCAGCCAGGTTTCGGTCAGCAATAGAAAGTCAAAAGCATTGGTTGTAAAAATTCATTGAGGATAAAAGTCTTATTCATGAGTGATCTGGTATTGATCAGCGCCATGCGAATTGAATGCCATTCAGACTTTAGGGAGGCCCGAGTTAGTGGACGTAGATTCCCATGCACACACTCGCGTTTGGAGAGCTTAACGCTAAGGCAGCAAGGGGTCAGGTAGGCCTACAGCAGACCGGAGACACGGGTAACTGTACACCAAGGATCGCCGCTGATCGTAACCGATGAACTGCGCAGAAAATACAACACAAGGATGGCTCGGATTGCATGTGGAGAGTTAAGCCAGGTAAACTCTAAGTCTGACACGAACTCCGCCTCTCCTACCGCATCCCCTGCGGCAGTTCTTTTTTCCACGGGGCAGCAGGCTGGGTTGACGCCGTAAACAAGCTGGTATAGATGCCAGGAAAGGCAGTGGGGTCTTTGACTGACTGCCAGAGCTCCACTGTTTGCCAGAGATGTAGATCGGCACTTTCTCTAGATACTTAGAAGGGTCGGCCGGTCATACACCAGTAACGGTGACACATTTCGAGAGATGAGTATTAGAAACAGGAAAATCAACAATAATCTCAGTAGAGGTAAGCGGCTAGCCACACACAATGGTGCCATCTTGTCTCTCCTCATGTTGTGTGTTTTAATTCATTTTTCATTATTGGGTTTAAAAAGACCTGAATGAGAAATAATCAGCATGATTGTGTGTGTTTCATACTGGCCCTCTATGTGCTATTATAGAATGCAAACAGTTGCACTGAGTTTAATTAAATACAGCTGGGGTACTGTGCCCTACCTATTCTGACAACCTGGTCATGTGGTTTTGGACTGGGGAAGCCTACCTTAGGTTTCTTACCATCAGGGATAAGAGTCAGATGTCCGCTCTTCATAAGAACAAGTTTTATAAAACCGAAACTTGAGCAGAATGGATTAAACTTAATGTAACAAAGAGCGTCTAATACCTCAGTATGTATGTAGGGTTAGTAGTCCCATGCTTAGAGACAAAGAGCCTCACAGTTGCAGCCAAGTGGGTCTCAGAATGCCTATGCCACATACACGTTTAATTCACCGCTCTCCAAGGAGGGGACATTTGTGTTCTCAAGCCAGTACACTAGCTTTAGACACGTTTCACCATGGCGAAAGTCCCCAAAGGCCCCCCACAGCTGGCCCCTCAAAGCCAAGGGCACCATCAGTCACCTTGGGAGACAACTATTGAGCTGGTGAAAATGGGGGAGTATATCTCCTAAAGGAATTAACTTCAGTCTGTATTTTAGATTTTCCACAGCTCACCAAAACCCAGAGCGAGGCATACAATAATGGCATGAAAAGGTACATGAATGGAGCCCTTTCAGTGGACAAACACCTAAAACTATCCTGAAATTCAAAAAATGCAGAATTGTGGACATCACAGTGAACCACGTTAATTCAAACAGCTTTAAAGTATGGTCACATTTAAATAAATAAATGAATAAATAGATAAATAAATAAATAAATAAAATAATTAGAACCAGACTGTATCAGATGTGTTATTTGGTCCAAAAGGCTTGACTCAAAAAGGATACTTGTGATCAAACGTGTACCAAAGTCTGAAAAGCCAAGCACTTTCCTGTTTGGTTTTACTCGGTCCCTCAGCATTTGTCCCATCCTAGAGAAACACAGAGGTGTATAGAGATGTTAGCATCGCCTTTTTAACCACATTTAAACCATGGAAATGTCACGGAATATTTGAGGCCACAGATTGTTGTACAATGATTATTATGCAAAAATATTAAAGGTAGAGTAAGATATGTTTTGATATTTGAAATCGTCAAACAAAAAAACCTATCCCTTCAACGCCATATGATGCTCCCTCAGAATCTCCCAGAATCTTGACGTTAGCAATATTTGCCTACTCTCCTTTGCAAAAGTGCTCCAAATCTGTCAGATTGCAAGGACATCACCTGTGCACAGCCCTCCAGATCACTCCACAGATGCTCAGTTGGATTCAGATCTGGGCTCTGGGTATGGTGTTCTTTGGGTGATGTGCAGTGTTGTTTTTGCGCCAAACACACTTTTTGGAATTATGGTTGATCAGACCATAACACATTTTCCCACATGCTTTTGGCGGACATGGTGTTTGTTTTTGAAAACTTCAGCCGGGCTTGGATGTTTTTCTTTGTAAGAAAATGCTTCCATCTTGCCACCCTACCCCATAGCCCACTCATAAGAAGAATATGGGACATTGTTGTCACATGTAGCACACAACCAGTGTGCTACATGCAGGAATTCCTGCAGTTCCTTTATTGTTGCTGTAGGCCTCTTGAAAGCCTCCCTGACCAGTTTTCTTTTCGTCTTTTCATCTATTTTGGACGTCCAGTTCTTGGTAATGTCTCTGTTGTACCATATTTTCTCCACTTGATGATGACTGTCTCTATATCTATAGATATACCATGGCACACAGTGCCATGGTATATCTAATGCTAATTTGGAATATATCTTTGGAATATCTTTCAACAATGAGATTCCTCTAGTGCTTTGGAAGCTCACTGTGCACCATGGCTTTTCCACATTAAAGGTTCCACATTAAAGGTGGAAAAAGTTCTGACGTGATTTATCCTTTATCCTAAGCTTGTTATTTTAACAGGGGTGTGTAGACTTTTTATATCCACTGTATACATTATATGTAAATAATTCTCTCTCTCTCTCTCTCTCTCTCTCTCTCTCTCTCTCTCTCTCTCTCTCTCTGAAAGCAGCTCACACTTTCCAGGTACAGGGAAATAATGTAGAACATGTAAAGAGAAAAGTATTGATAAAACAATGACTTACGCCATGTAGAACTTGGAAGTTGTCTACAGATGGGTGTGGATCTTGATCTGGGTCCACACCGACCCTGGAAAGGAAATTATTAGTAAAAGTTTGTTTTTCCACTTGTTTTTCCTAGAGAGGCTTAATTAATTGCTACAACCTGAGGTAACCTTTTTCCTAGAAACGTTCAGACAAACACACCATTGATTGACATGAACTATGAGATTCCAAAGTGACATTCCAATGGTTATGCACTTTTCACTATGCACTTGCTTGTCTCAAAAAGACATTTCCCCATCTACACTTCCCCATCTCAAAAAGACACTTCCTTGTCTCCAAAAGAAACTTGTGTAATTGAGAAAGCTCTAAAAGTCCATATCAAAAGAATAAACTAAGCATATGTCCAGTTTCTACCTCATACTGTAGCACTTGAAAGAGGGGAAAAAAGTAGCCAACAGGCCTCTTCTGCCATTACCAGGTTGGAGCCACTGAGATTTTGCTGAAGGTTGACGTTATATTTGCACTTAACTGCTTCACAGGGGAGGAAAACTGGTGAAACATCCTCAGGCTGTATGGATGCCAAAAAACTTTATGTACTATATTATCCTGCCACAAAATGTTTCAAAATATGTAATACTATAGCACAACTGTAGCTTTCAGACAATATGCACAAAATCATCAACATCCATTCTTTTGGAATTAGCAAGATAGAATAAAAAGTAACGCATCATCATAATTTTCATTGTGCTGTCTCTATCCTGTTTTTCAGGTCGGTTAACACGTTTGTGATTTGTGCTTCGCACGCTGTGTCAAAATCTTTAGGACAGTTCATTGAAGAAATAAAGAGAAATAAAAGATAAACAACATGGCCCAAGCCGTCACATCAATGCTCTGTGTGGGCCCCTCAGCCACAGATCTGCTTGAATAAGCACTCGCTTTCTACGCTATTGTACCTCCAATTGAAGTAATACAGTATTTTCAACTGGCTCAAACCTTTGGGTGGATTTTAGATAATGTTACATAACATACTAGAGATGATCTACACAGGTTCAATTAGTATCGCATGTAACCATCTGCCCTTCTTCCTAAAGAATGTACAGTAGTTGAATGTTAATAACATTAAACACAAAAACTAGCCTAATACGCATTTGTCAGAGCAAACCCCATTTTATTTTCTAATGGTGAACTCATTAGTAATAGTAATAGTCTGTCAGTCCATGCTTAAAGATGCAATACCACAACAATGAAGCAAGTATTGTAAAACCCTGAATAACCACACACGTCAGTTCCCACTGCTGCATTGGTAGCAGGACAAAGCATGTTGAGATACAGCAACTGTACGGTACAATACTGTACGACATCCCACTCTGTTGCTCTCTTCAGACTATCAGAAAAATACAATGCAAAACAATGACGTCCTTGGCACACCTAGTGTGTGTTGTCAATATGAGCTAGCATCAACAACTAAATCATACCATTACAAAAAGAAAACATAAAAAACATCATGTAAAATGACGTGGGAACAATGGAAGTTATGTTACATTTTGTGGAAGTTTAGTATACAATGCAGATGGAAAGCTATATTTATTTCCCTTCCTGAAAACTGAAATGTCATCTTTTCTAGCCTACTGTAAGAAACATGAGAATAAAGGCCTTCACAACACAAGATAAGGATCTTTATGTAATATGCAACAATAATAAACAGATCAAGTAATTTCTGACCAGACGCAGTTCATCTGCCAAACAAAAACAACAATGCTCCTTTCACGCGGTACAGTAGACATTCAAGGCAGCCAACTGGAGAAGTGGAAAGAGAAGATTATAAAAACAGTCCAGTGTTGGGAGATCAGCAATTATTGCAAAAAAAGCATGGCAGTGGTAGGAAAAGTATTAGCTTCTTCATGCACCAATCCTAAACACATGTTGAAACATAAACAAAAAAAAATGGAAGGGAAGGGAAATCCAAACATAGTATTTGTCATTTCTATGCATATACGTAGTATAAACTACTGTACTGTATAAAGAAACTATCAAGAATCTCACAAGTAACCTGCTTCCACGTCAGTCACCTAGTCAGGCTAAATAAACATTAATCTCAATAGCACTTGTACTGAAGGTTGAGCAGCTCTTCTCAAACTACTGGAGTACAAACACAGGAGATGTCGTTCACTGCTCTATGTCAACCCTGTCAAGACAGTGACATGGTGCAGGTCCAGTGGCCTGGGGACCATTAGACAAAGCCCAGATCCAGGGGCCTTAGGGCTGGTTTCTGAACCCACACTCCTTCCTGCCACTTCCAAATACCATCACCCCACAAAGGCAAGCATGTTATGGAAGAAAAAACTTACAAAATAAAAAGGGGTCAAATACATTTCTCATTCTGTACAGTTAAATGCCAGTTATAATGTTACCGAGCATAGATTTGCTTCTATGCTCTCTCTAATAAGCAAATATAAAAATCCTCTGGGATTTGAACTGCTCCCCATGGTGACACAGATATGTAAATGAATGACAGTTCATTGAACAGTGGGCATCATTGCAATCCTTGATGGGAATGGCTGGCATCTGACTGCCATGCCATACATGTCCTGGATACCATGGCAACGGGTTGATGGGGAGATTTCAGCAACCTTTTAAACCAACCATACACCAAACATAATAGCTCCTGTTCAGTTGGAGGCAGCATTGCTCATTAAATAGAGCCCTTTAGCTCAGGCATCTGCCGTCATACATGAGCTTATAAGCCTCTTTATCTTAATAAATAGCAGCTCTGGATACAACCCAGTCAGACAAAAACAGACAACGTACCCATTTTAGCAAAGCTCTAGAGAGTTTTGCTGTTGTTCACAGTTCATGCATGCCAACAAGCCTATATCAAATTATTTCACAACTGAGCTGATGATAGTAATTTGAGTTTAGAAGTAATAGTAATAATAATAATAATAATAATAAATAATAATAATAATAATAATAATAATAAATATAATTTAAAAAATAATAATATGTGTGTTATTGTTATTATTTACCAGGAGAGTAAGCTCTACCTTTATATTATTTTTAATGGAGACAGTGAAAAGTAAAGACAGACATGAGGAATAGATACACTCTGCATCTATTGCATCTTAATCTCAAGACCAGACAGATATGTGGCATTTAACATGATGGCAACAAGGCGTTTGTCAATGGTAGAGCAGATCCTATAGGCTCTCTGTCTGCATGCTCTATGAATAGATGCAGGGATCTAGCCAGCAAGGCGTTAGCTGAGGGAGAACACTTGCCCCATCTACTGGAAAACAGGCTGCATATTACTTTCCAATTCTCAATATAACATGTAACTTTGGTTCATACTGGTGAACAAATTCTGTAAATACATAATATATGCTGGTGTATCAGCTCTTAGTTGATGACCCAATAGGCTAAAACACATAGTTCACCTGATGTGCAGCCATGACAGCATGGGTGTGGTCCCGCCACCAAACACCCACACAGTGAAGAAGACAATGAGAAGCGTTGTGGTGAACATCATCTGCCGAGCGTACGTGGCTGTGTCCCGGATGGCCAGGGCGAACGCCATCGCCCCGCGCAATCCTGCAGAAGCATGGCGCTTGTTAAACCTGGAGAACCAGCCAAGCCAACTCCTGCCCAATAGGAGGGCAAACAGGACATTACGGCTAATGGGGGGGCGGGGTAAATGTGGCTGCTCCCATACCTGCAAACATCATCATGTGCTGGAAGTTTCCCTTAATCTTGTGCCTGCGGCCAAGGTTGAGAAGGAAGGAGAGGGGGTAAATGTTGAGGGCTCTCCCAATAAAGATTGCAATCTGCCAGGAGGAAACCAGTCAAGAATTGGAACCAGTCTGTATTTGTCTTAGTGATAAATTAACTCTGATGATAAGCTACCTTGACTCTTCTACCTTGTATAAGTCAGCACTAGAAGGTGACCTACAGAGTTCTAAGAGAATCAGTATAAATGTATTGCAGGGAACAAACCGTATATACACAAGTATCCAATTCATCTGTACGCCAGTAGGATAGAACAAATCCTGATGTTGCGAGCTCCAATTTCATTTCGCTGCGCATATCACTCTAGAACCCCTCGATGCAAAAGGAGTTTGTCGACCTTGTAGAGAAACCATTGGGCAAATCAGCGACGAGCTGAAGTTTTTCCCAAGATGACGACAGTATGTCGTACATTTCAGTTTCCTCCGGCGCATTAGCTGATTTTAAACATACTGATTGGGTTAGATAAAGGTAAAAAGTCCAATGTAAGGAGGTTTGCACTGACTTTAACACACTTGAATGCAGGGGTTCCAGACTGATACTATTAGCAAAGTCTTATTTAGTGTAGCTTGCAAGAGCAGAATGGCATCACGAGGCTAAGAGAGATCGTAACCTGATCTGTAGACATTAACATCAGAGCAGTCTAAACTGCTTGTTGTTGTTATTTTATTTACCACTTATATACACTTACACACTGGAACACACTAGAAATTAAGGAAATTACACATGCTTTTGGCACACAAGAGAAGGATACAAATGCCCCTAGAATGAAGATAGGGCTGAAAATGTGGTTCTGGAAGGTGAACAGAGCCAGTCCCATGTAGGAAAATATGAAATTCTCGGCCAGGAAATGCAGAACCTCAAACAGCTGCATGAAAAATAGAATTTGTAAATTTAGTGCAAAAGATTTTCCACACAAAAAAAAATACAATAAAAATATTCAGAATATGAGCCAGTAAAACGGTTTATGATGGTTTTTTTTTCTCCGGTATTTTAAATTTAAAATGACAGGATTTAAAACATAAATGGGTTATGCTCCTAATCTATTCCCTCAGAATTTATAAAAGCTTTGAAAGTTGGACTTTTTGTTTCCTGCGACTATTTCAAAGCAAAATCCACATTTTTCGTTGCTTCCTCTTTCACTTGTCTTTTCATAAATGCGTTTAAGAAATGTTTTTTATATACTTGCACCATGTGTTTTTCCTTATCCAAACAAATACATATTAGAATTAAAAAATGCTTTAGTTTTACTCAGCAAAAGAACAGAGGCTAAGGATGGCAAATGTATAAAAATATCCTCATGTAGAACAAGACATCTAGTCATATGTGATTTGTTGTTTGCAACTTTCCTTTAAGAATTAGCCCATGCAGGAAAACAGTCTAGTCATGACATGAGGGATGTCCCGACACTCCCGATTAAGGTCACAGCAGGCTGATTACAGCGCCAACTGCTACGGGTGGCAAGTTGTATTAACAACACAGTTCAAATGTGTTGAAACCGTCAAGCAAGAAGACATTAGGAGACATTAATCCAGTGTGCTCTGTGTGTACAGTATACTGCACCTGCTTGGTACGCTTCGTGGATTCCTCAGAGAGGTTGTTGTATGTGTAGTGAGCCTGCGTAATCCCACAGAACAGCACGGCCACCACCCCTGTCGGTACACCAACACACACAGCAGTCAACATCTGTTCATCTCAGTGTTTGTACAAAGCGTATGTTCTTTGGATACACACAGTAATTAACTGTGATATACTGTAGGTGAATTGTGCCAAAACACTAACGTGACCCGCTCACCTGTGAACCCACATGCTTCGGCCAATAGGAAGGTGCTCCAGGACATGAGGAAAAACAGTGCAGTCTCCAACAGGGGAAAGCAGTGGAGTTTTGTAAACTTGGTGACGTGGGACTCAAGTTAAGAAAGCCACATTTATTTTAACTAACTAAACTCCCAAAACGAACTCTCAAATTAAAGATGATCTAAGCATTGGTTATGAAAGGATATAAGGGCTGTGACCACCCCAATGGCAGCACCCATGGCAAAGGACCCGCTGAAAATTCCCAGGAAAACGCCAACAGACTTGAAAAAAGCTGAGGCATCGAACATGTGCGTATTAGCTCCACTGGGCTGGTAAGCCACAATAGACCTAAAACAAGCAAAAGATGGTTCAGAGATGGATGTTTATATTTTTCTAACAAAAACGTTCCTTTATACTGTAGGCCACTTATTACAGTTCTTTAGTCATGGTTTTCTACCCAGTCTCCACTAGAGGGCAATAGAGCAACAATTGCATGATTAACATGATGCCCAGTATAAAAACATAAGCAGTATTTCAATGCCATAACTGATATATATTTGTAATTCTATTTAAGAGCCAGGGAAATAAACAAAAATACCAAATATTTACAATTCAGCTTGATATCTCAGAGAATGGCGTAACTTACGAGGAAAGCACTATGGCCACAGCATCATTCATTACACTTTCCCCAAACAGCAGAGCATAGAGGTCCACATCTGCATGGAGCTCATTAAAGATGGCTAGAACAGTCACTACAAACCCACAGACAGAGCGGCACATAAGATACAGATACATACTGTGTGTGTACAGTACACACATGTACGAACAAGCTATACAGTATATTGCATAATTTTTGGCTGGTTACTAGTTGATGAAATGTGTGAAATACCTGGGTCTGTAGCAGAGATGACTGCGCCAAAGAAAAGGCAGTCAGTGTAGTAGAATTTATCGCTTAGCTGGCCTAGCACTTGCATTAACTTGACTACACCATACATGAGATTCCTGGGATGTGTGCCAGAAACCAAAAAGCCATTAGTACCGGTACAAATATACAATAAAACCAGATTCTGAACCAGTCGCTCTCTATGACCTCCCAAAAAGTAGATCATGAAAATAAGCCAACAATGATAAGATATAGCAATAGTACTACAGTGACAGTAACAAGAACATTTCAAAACCTTGAACTCATTTTGTGAGGTTGGATATCAAGTTTGACTACAAACTGCAGACATAAAGTAGCCTATCCAACTTACCCAATAACAAAACATGAGATGGCAGTGCCCAGGAATGCATAGGTTATGATGGAGCCTAGATTTCTGAAGAAGTGTCTCTGGAGAGAAAAGTAAAGAAAGCTCCCATAAGTATTAGACCTACTGTGGCATATTTTACAACTATACAAGCAAGTGTGTGTATCCCTTGTATATGAATAGCTAGTGAAACTCCCATTTAACCATGGCTTAAAACTGAAATACATATTCAATACACACAAATAATATAACAGGCTTAAAGGGGGTATAATTATTATGTCCCATTTCCACCAACAAACAGCACAAAACAAACTGTATGCTATGATCAGTTCTAAAGCCAAGGTTAGTCTGTGCCTATGTCTCTCCAAAAGCAGAATGGCTCATTTAGCCCCCCTTACTGGAAAAGCTGCTCTCCTATCATAGCATAAAACCCAAATTCAGTATAAAGATTTTTTTTTAAAGACACACGTAAAAGTTAATCGTTTCCTTTCCTGTAACAGAAAGTTAACTATGTTTTTCTTCCCACTTCCCATTTCCTGAGGACTTGATTGATTCAGCAAGTTTTTCGGTCACTGCTGAGAACAGCAGAAAGAAAGACAATTGTACCAATATTGAAGTTATCTGGTTATCTGGAAGTTATCTGGAAGTTTATATGGTCAATGTAATACAGTAAATGTGTACATGATGCATACAGAGGACATCTCACATCACAGATGCTCTCTACAATACAGACTAGTCATTGTGAACCACAACAGCTTTAATTTGTCTAGTGTCAAGTCCATGACTCGGCAGTGAGTTATAATCATTTCCCATGGCGGGCAAAGTGTTACATTATGGTAACACAAAGAGACAAAAACATTTAAGTAAATGATCCTTTTCATGATGCCGTTTTAAAATACTGAAAACTAAATTTGGACTTCCACACATAACTGAATTCAGCCAGCCACCACTTCAGAGCACTGACACAATTGTTTAACATTTATTAAGGAATTACCAATATAAAAATGTGAGAGGGCCCATAAGCAAACATAACCTCAGATATTCAAAAAGCATGCGATGGGGGATGCTACACAACAATCGCATATTGTCAAACACACACAAACCACAGAGAGGAATTGAAAGACATCTGCTGTAGACTTCCTCTCAAAAAGGCTAAACACTAAATGCTCACACGCAGACTGGTCAATGACAGCCTCTCTTAGACAAACATTAAAATTAGACAGCCTTTCGTGGCAGTAGGTACACCACCCTAGACCCCGCAATACACCACAATAACGTAGTAGGTCACCATGCATATACAAAACAGTATGTATATTTACCTTTTTAAGGCTATATCCAGCATGGAAAATGATTGGCGGGAGTAAAATATTGAAGAAAACTTCTGGATCAAATGTAACCTTAAAAATAAGAAGACATAAAGTCAAAACAGATGTAATACTGTTTGCTAGCAGTTGGGTTACTGTTCTTCAAACGATGTAACAACTTGAGGCACACCATTACCTTACGCAGCATATCATTCTGTTCCACATTGTGTATCTCATGAGAGTTGATCTCCCCTTTGAGGGTGTACTCGAAGAACTTGCCACTGACATTAAGCAGCAAGGTACTGACAGGTCCCTCTTTCAGAGAGCAGCTGGCGGGGGTCTTGTTGTGGTAGCTGGTGGCCGGAATGCCGTAACGCAGAATCACTCCCACTAACAAACCTGAAGGATGAGGAGACAGGTAGTTCCATCCAGTCCCAAATGTAATAGCTTATAGGCAAAATGGTGGCGTGCGCTATTTTAGTTTCATGGATGTGGTTTTGTCTTAGGTAGGTATCTCAAAAACTCCCAGTTTCGGAAGTATTTGAAAAATACTTGTCCTATTTGTGCATGACAGGGTTGAAGTACACGTGTACCACAGCAGTGTGTGTGTGTGTGTGAGTGTTATAGGGACACATTTTAAAGCTATATAGAGGTTTTGTAAACTGATGGATGTATACGGACCCTCAATGGTAGCTTCTTCTGTCATATGTTAATGACACAAATGGTAGCTAGCTACTGATGAAAGTGAATGGTGATACAATGGTTACTTGTCTATGCTGTAACTAATGATGCGGCAATCACATTACATTACTCAAGGTCAGGCATCTTTTCATCATCGCTGTACATCAAAGTAAGGAGCATATAACATCACTTTACCTCCCCTGCTCCCCCTCTGACCAATACATACACACTAGACCTATAAATAGCATAACTCTTTTTTACATCTTTAAACTCTATTGCCATTTAACACTGCCCGGCCTCTCTGAAATGTAGATGAACATATCTGTAAGCGATCCATGTTTAGAAACCACTGCAATGAATCATTGTATGACTCAGATCTTGGTGGTAGTAGCAAATATTCAAACGAGAACTTTGAACTTTGTTCTATTTTCCCTGTATATGCTGCCCTTGGGGTCTATTTTTAGAAAATATAACATCGCTTTTCATTGCTTTGCCG